>OX382177.1:323529-522189 GCA_947507545.1 Clistopyga incitator
TTATCTGGCATTGAGCCTCGGGCAAAATTCCTCGCCTCTATCATTGTTTTCTATTACGTAGGGAATGTCCTCGCACTCGGTATCCTCTCGTATTTTATTGCATTACAAGGAAAAAGACTCTGGTGGGTCTTGTTCGACACACGGGCTAGCGAGCGCAACCCGGATGGAGATCTCTCCGCGAGATGATTTATTTTCTTTTTCGTCGGATGGGGCAAAAACATGTTTCGTCGTTACCGAGTTGTAACCATCCCATTACATTCAAGCTCATATTGTCTGGTTGTTCGTTATAAAGGTGCTTTTATTTTATGCCGCTATTTTTCAGAATGTATCTCAACCTGGCAAGAAATGCTCGTGAAACGAAGCTCCTTTTATGCGCATATTTTGAATTTTTCCTATTTTTTATATTTCGTGTTTTGAACATTTAGCATTTTTAATGTTTTTTATTTTTAATATTCGCTATTTTCAATATTTGCTGTTTTAAATGTTTGGTATTTTGAACATTGGCCATTTTTAACTTTTGCTATTTCAAGCTTTCGCTATTTTGAACATTCGCTGTTTTAAACATTCGCTATTTTAAATATTCGCTATTTGAAACATTGGCCATTTTAAACTTTTTGAACATTCGCTGCTTTGAACATTCGCTATTTTAAACATTGGCCATTTTTAACTTTTGCTATTTCAAGCTTTCGCTATTTTGAACATTCGCTGCTTTAAACATTCGCTATTTTAAATATTCGCTATTGCAAACATTGGCCATTTTAAACTTTTGCTATTGCAAGTTTTCGTTGTTTCAGACATTGGCTATTTCAATCATCCCCTATTTCAAACCATTCCCATTTTCTTCTTTCGCTACGCCCCCGCCAATTTCGAAATTTCCGAAGTACTCATTCAAATCCATCACTATTACCCTACACACATTTCCTCACAATATCTGCAACCCACCCCACCAATCGATAAAAACAACCGCGAGAAGAAATAAAAAAAAAATCTCCCGTCCACTTGTGCCCAGTCACGTAAGCGGTTTCTGCCCAGAGAATCAAGATCAGAAATAAAAAACAAAACAAACCATACAAAAAAAAAAAAACAAAACGAGTAGAAGACTCGAGAGGACTTTATACGTGAGAACCATGTACATGGCGATTTCCCCCGTTGGAAAAATCCACAGGATCGGGTGGACACGTATAGTCTTCGGATGGCGTGGATTTATCTTCGTGTCGCGGACTGCCAGAGCTGATTCCAAGTGGTCCAGAGCTATACTTGGACCTGGTGAACAAGCCGGAGCTATTCCCGTTACTTCTACCGGTGCGCTCGAGAGAAGAGAAGAGAAGAGACGAGAAGAGGAGAGGATCCTCTTCAAGCGACATTCACACGAACGAAAGAGAGAGCGAGAGAGAGAGAGACGTCCTGGCCACGTTAAGGGAGCTTGATCGATCGTCCTCCTCGTCCTCCTCATCTTCTCGCGCTACCGAGAGACTCAAGGAACTCGAGAGACGCGAGCTTCTTCGTCGTCGTGGTCCTCTTCAGCGTCCACCTCCTGGCCATACGGTTTCGTCTGCCGTAGAGAAACGAAGGGGCGAGGGGCTTGGGGGGGTTGGGGGGTGGGTGAAGGGGGAGTGAAACTAGAGTACTGGGATGCTGCGAGACACTCCACTGCCGAGAGGATCCCCAAATAAACCCTAAACTCCAACACCCAGAATGAGAAGAACCCAGAGATGTATATAGTGTTATATATATGTATAGTGTATGTATAGTTATATTTATTATCATCCGAGGCCTTGGGAAGAGTAGTTGTGAGCTGGTGATTTTGAATCTAAGGTATTTCAATAAAAATTTGCAACCGGAAAGGCCCTTTTCTAAAAATATAAGAATGACAACGGAAAAATGATGTCAATTTTGGCCAATTGCGTTAAAATTGTGATAAAGAAAAACGAAATTTTTGACAAAATCGTCGTATAGAATTGTGGAAAGTGGAAATAAGTTAATATACATATCAAGGGAGATAACAAATACTCTGTTGTCATTTCGCATGTGTTTTTTTTTAAGCTCATTAAACAGCTTAAAAATCTATAATTTATTCTATAACAGAAAATCACTGACACGAATAAATAAAATAAATAGATAAATAAAAGAAAATCATGAATATAACGAAATTGATGAAGAAAACGTTTAGGAAGTTTCTGTGAGGTCAAATAAAGAAAGCATTGCGGAGAGTCACGGGTAATTTTGAAGTTTAAGAGGCGGAGAATTTATTTAGCTACTTTGCGATGTCAATAAATCAAGGGCAATAGGAATCACGTGCGCGCTCGCGTACGCGAGACCATTTGCCGATGCGTTCATTTGTCGTGAATGAGAATGCGACGCTGAAGAAGCAAGCGTTTGTCCCCCCGTCAATGAATTGCGTGACGGCTGGTTAACCATGTCGCCTTTTAAACTTGTCTTATTTAATATAGCATGAGTCATGAGCTCACGCCCTCTTTTCTCGGTGTCGATGTCGTTGATGCGACATTTATTACATCGAGACGATTACACGACTCTTAACAGATTACCGAAGATTTTCGTAAACGCTTTTTCACTTCCCTAAAGTTCCAAGATCCTTTTTCAATCGTATTGGTTATTATTAATAAGATTTGCTAGTTACAATTAGGGAGCAGTTTTTTATTTTTTATTTTTTTAAAGAGCGAATCGTTTTAAGTAAGGTATTGAATTTTTTAAATATTGTTATTGTATTGTAAAGTAAAGTTGAGCGAAAATAATATTCCTTCAATTTTTGTCACTTTACTGAATAAAAATTGTGAAAAAATAGCCCGACAAAATTATGCGTGCAATTTTATTTTTCGAAACAAAAATTTATAATAAATTATTCAATGAAAATTGTAAATGCAATTATTTTATAGGTAAACTCAGGTTATGATTTTTTTTATGTGTATCCATAAATAAATAATTGAAGAGTAAACTTACATCGCCTTTTTCCGGCACGTATTTCGCAAGGCAACCCCAAAGTACTCCGAAGCCGATGCCCCCCACAATTGAGATCGGTCCCTGAAGAATTTGGTACCAAAGTGCGTCGTGGGAGAACAAGACGCTTTTGATGATTCCATAAATTGCGACGGATGCGGCATCGTCGATACCGGCAATAGCGATAATCAACGTGGGAATACCCTGCGTAAAATTTAAAAAAAAAATTACATTCAATTCATAAAATAAAAAATTGTAAAAGCGATAAAATGATGGAATAGTAGAATCGTAAAATGGTGAAATAACAACATGATAAGATAATTCTCACGTGGAAACTTGGACGCGAGATTTTATCAAATCATGTCACAATCCGAGATTCTTATTCTCATCTGATGCTACAAAAAATAAATTCTAATTCGCCGTCAAAAAAATAGGGGAACACAAATTAATTAAGATGCGGTGAGTTTTTTTTACCGGTTTATGAAATTGGAGAAGTTTTGCATATCAATTATATTTTTCTAGCCCGTGGCAAAATAAAAAATGCTGCAACTACATCGAGAGAAAGATTTCATTGACGCCGAAGAAGATTATTTTTTCATTGCCTTCAATGACATAGTGTATTTCAAATAAAAAGAGAACATTTCATTGCTTGGAAAGAAACATTCACCTAGTGATGATATAATGAAGAAACAGTTTCATTGTTTTAAAACACCGCTTTCATTGTCTCAAAGAAAAGACATAGTCATAGGCGGCAAGTGCCTGTTTCTTTCGCACCTAACCTCACTTTTTTGATTTCTCGTTCTCCTGAACGAACGACTTTGCATTTCGAGGAGCCATAAGCTGAGCCGATTTTTGCCATACTTCTGCACGTTCTCTCAAAATTTGAACTTTATCTGTCGAGTACTTTAGGAAAAAATTGATTTCGAAATTGTGAGGTGAGGTGGAGAGAGCGCCACTGCCTGAAGTCAATCGTACGACCATAGATGGCGGGAGTACACATTTCTTTGAAGTTGAAGACGAAGGATTCATTGAATGGGGGACGATTTCTTTTATTTTCAATGAAAGAGGTTTATTGCACCGAAAAGAAAGATTTTATTAATGCTAAAGAAATAGGTGGATTGATTTTTTTTAAATTTTCATATCGCACTTGTCTAGTAAATTTAGTATACAAGTATTGAATCTCAAAATAGATGTTTTTCAGAGTGTAGGTAATGAGATTTTAATAGAAATAGAAATAATTAGTAAAATAAGATGTTTTGTGATTACCTTGGCTACTCCGTAACCTTTTTCACGTAGCCTGAAGAGGCAAGGCACGACAACAGCCGGTGAGACCGCAGCTATGACGCTACCGGTTAGGAAGCTCCATATCCAGGGTAAGTCGAGGAGGTAAGTGGTCATGACAGCGACGACAGTGGCCTCGACGCACCACGGTATAAGACCCAACTTCGGTACAGTGATCCTCTGCCTCTTGAGAGCAGCGGGATCGAGATCGAGACCCGCTCTCGTCAGGATAATCACCAACGCGATTTTTCTGCAAAAACAAAAATTACGTGATAATCAATACATGTTTAAATTTTTATTTTTATTTCAAAGTGAGCTTTTGCTCGTCAGGATTTCTGCAAAAACAAAAAATCCGCGATAATCAATACATGATTTAAAAAAATGTAATTTGATTTATTTCGGCATTGTAACAGAGGCCGTTGTCGGTTATCGAATGTAGCGAATCGTTGGGATATTTGAAAATGAGCTTTGGCTCGGTCACTTGGCCGTTGCCTTCGCTTCCCGTTAAATCCCCTAAATCAATGTACATGATCTTCGCGAACACTCGTAATGGGATAAGTTCGATGGTATATTGCAGTGATTCGAAGTAGCGGTTTTACGAAGCAGGGAACACGGAACCGGAAATGCAATTAACGGTGGGGAGGTAAGAGATGGTCAAAGCTCCCGGATCGCTGGTTGCGTCAAAACTTTACTGGCACGTTCTCCAATTGCTTAGCTGCGAACTTCGTAACACGAATAACACTGTTGATATTATTAACTAAAATTTCACCGCTAATCGAATGAAGTAAACCTTCGGCGATCTTTAGGCACGAAATAAGATCTATGGAAATTTCTTGAATTAAACCAAAACCTGGAAATTTTCAATTAAGTGAAACTATAAAGTTCGGCTATTTCAAACAAAATGCATGACAAGTATATTGATATTATATTTTTAATTTACTTTTTTTTATAGTGATCTTTAAGCAAGAAATAAGATCTACAGAAATTTCTTAAATTAACCGAAAACTTAGAAACTTGGAATCAAGTGAAAATATAAATTTGGGCTAATCGAAACTCGACAAAAAGTTGAAACTTAAGTTTCAATTTAAGCAAGAACCGTCATTTTGAACTTGAGCAAAAGCTCAAAGTTTAAATTTAAGCAAGAACTCTAAATGGAAACTTAAGCAAAAAATCCAAGTTTAAATTTAAGCAAGAACTCTAAATTTAAACTTAAGCAAAAAATCCAAGTTTAAATTTAAGCAAGAACTCTAAATTTAAACTTAAGCAAAAACTCCAAGTTCAAATTTAAGCAAGAACTCTAAATGGAAACTTAAGCAAAAAATCCAAGTTTAAATTTAAGCAAGAACTCTAAATTTAAACTTAAGCAAAAACTCCAAGTTCAAATTTAAGCAAGAACTCTAAATGGAAACTTAAGCAAAAACTCCAAGGTTAAATTTAAGCAAAAACTCCAAGGTTAAATTTAAGCAAGAACTCAAAGTTTAAGCTTAAGCATAACTCAAAGTTCAAACTTGAGCAGGCAACTGGAATATTTTGCATTTTGAACAGTGAATTTGGCTTTTGAGTGTAATAAATTGCGTAATATGGTTAATAAAAGGATAACCGTGGCTATAAATCTACGATCTCGCTATCGCGCCGGATAATCAGAGAAACAGACGTAACGATCTTTGGAGATGGAAAAAATGCATACGCTATAGGCGATCTAACGTCCGCTCGCCAGTCTGATTAACTGTCCGGCATTGGGATTCGACTAACACGTGTTTTACATCACCGGTATACTACTTCCCTCGTAGATCATCGTAATCTCATTCACGTGAGTTCACTATCGGAATTTACGGCACACGCTACGCCCGTTAATACATACACTGGACTATTATCATGGGTAAACATATGCGGAGTTTGAAAAAAAAAAAGAAATCTTTCGTTTACGAAAAGCAACCTCGTGACAAAAGTATATCTTATCAACTACAAATCATCCCTGACGTCTGCTGTCATTTTTAAATGTATATACGATTTTTTATACCAAATCGAATGCCAATTTCTGATACATTTGAAACTTATCTATCAATTAATGGCAAATGAAAGGTCAATAAGTGATTTTTTATTTTTTAATAATTTGTTAACCTTCTTGAGATATGATTCAACTTTAAAGAAGGTCTAGTTTTTTTTTGCGGTAATTTAGAAAATATGGAATTTAAAAAAATGTATGGTACTTAAAAGTTTTGTTTTTTGTTAAATCAAGTTTTGGGAGCATTTGAGAGATATGTTATAAAATAAAAGATTTTTTTATGTGACGTGTGAAAAATCTAAGATTTTTACAAAATATACTCAGTTCGAAAATACGTTTAATGATTTTTTTTTAAATTCTTTGGTGTGAAGAAAAAAAGGTGAAGCAATATCGAGGAATCTCGATCGATCAATCGCGTTCGGATTATCGATTGGGGAAGAAAAAACTCGTGGCAATATTTGTGCTCGTTTAAAGAGGCGAGGAATCCGGGGAATCGCATAATTTATTAGTTGTACTTGTGTCCACTCTCCAAGCTCGACTCGTGTTTATTCAAACGAACCATCAATTATCGATCCTGTCTCGGTGGAAATGTCTGCCGACTGTCACTCTTTCAAGATGAAAAGAAAATATACATACATGTAGCTTTTTCGAAGATATATGTACATTAGATATGTGGTATATATTTTGAAAAAAAAAAGAAAAGTTGAAGATGTTTTTTCGATGTCTGAGAAAAGGAGGAATGTGTCGATTATTTGATATCACCAAAATTTATCGTGTAATTGATTTTATCATTCAATTTCCTTCAAATATTTTTCTAAATGAAGGTCCAAAAATTCTGGAGGAAATTGGCAGAGCGTACAACAATTTCAGGAGTGCATCCACTATTTTAATTACAAGTTTGTGCATTTACAGGAAGATGGGGGCAGTGTGGGACGGTGGGGCCAAATAGGACACTTCGACATTCATTTAAAACGTGTTTTTACAGTACTATTCAAGTGAATTTTTCAGTACAATTCAGTACAATGCAAGTAAATTTTTCAGAAAACAACGTATTTTAAACTATTTTGGAATTTGAGACAGTGTTTTTGCCCTTGCACTTGAATTTTGTGAATATTTTGTGCAGGTCGCTGGTGTATCACGTTGCCTTGGCTATTTCTACCATGTGACTTGGTAATTTTTGTCCCAGACTATTCTGTCCGTGTAGGGGAAAGTGGGGTAAAGTGGGACACTCCGACATTTTTTTAAATTGCACTTTCGAATTTGAAAAAATGTCTTTATCCTTTGCACCTGAATTTTGAAAATATTTTTCACATGTCGCTGAGGTACCACGTCGTCTTGGCTATTCCTACCATGTGACTTGGTAATTTTTGTCCCAGACCATTCTGTTCGTGTAGGGGAAGGTGGGGCAAAGTGGGACACTCCGACATTTTTTTAAACGCAATTCCGAATTTGAAAAAATGTCTTTATCCTTTGCACCTGAATTTTGAAAATATTCTTCGCAAGTCGCTGAGGTACCCCGTCGCCTTGGCTATTTCTACCATGTGACTTGGTAATTTTTGTCCCAGATCATTCTGTCCGTGTAGGGGAAGGTGGGGCAAAGTGGGACACTCCGACATTTTTTTAAAACGCAATTCTGAATTGCAATTCCGAAAAAATGTCTTTATCCTTTGCACCTGAATTTTGAAAATATTTTTCACATGTCGCTGAGGTACCACGTCGTCTTGGTGATTTCTACCATATGACTTGGTAATTTTTGCCAGATCCATCTCTTGGTGGACGTGGACATCGGGGTGATGGTTTTGCTTGTGGTCGTGGAGGACTGAGAGCGAATCGAGATTATCGAAGGACCTCGTGAGGCGGACGCGAGCGAGGGCATGCCAGGAATCTCGGCATTTCTGGGTCGACTAGGCGGGGAACGCGGAAAATACCTTGAACGCGTGCAAGAAGACGAATGCCGACTTCTCCAGGAGCTCCGCGCTTTTTCTCTCCATCCTCCTCTTCTCTTACCGGCTCCCCGTATGTGTGTGTGTGTTTTTTCTCTCTTCGCTCTTTGAACGACTCTTGACTTTTATATGGACTCGCTTCTTTGTGCAAGACGAGGGAAAAGCACCTCGAGCTTTTGCCCGATTCACTTTATATTTCGCACCAGCAATGGCACGACAATGCGAGACTGATACGAGTCTCCAGAGAAGCCCCTTATTTATTATTATTATTATTCTTTTTTTTTTAATATAAGACTTATTCTCAAAGCGAATAATGAATTCCACGGCCAGTTTTCAATTTTTTTAATCGTGGAAATTAAACAAATATTTCGGAATTTTTATGTTTGGTGTTCTGATGTTTTGGGGGTATTTCTCGGAAAATTTTTACGGTTTTTTTGCTCCACACATTACTGAATGGAAATAAATATTTTCTATAATGCAATTTATTTAAAAAATGTAATGTCTTCCACAACGTAATTTATTTAAGAAATGAGTCATTTTATGGTCAGCGCAATATTAATAGATGAAACTTAGACTAAATATTAAGCGTCCGAGTTTTGTGAACGGAATTCAATTAAAAAATATTCATCTATCAATTATTGAATAATGGCGCTTTGGACTACATTTTAGCAATCGAACTTCGTCAATGCAACATAATCACGCGGCGTAACAATGCATTTTATGTTTCTAAGCAGGCCTCGTTAGGTGCGTGAGAGGAGAACCTCCTCTTAACGCTTAACGCGCCGGTCCCATACACACAATTCGTTATGTAAGCTGTACAAGCGCATTACGCTCGGTTTGTGTAACGAGCGTGCTAACATATGGGGCATTCCATGACTAATCGGACAGATTCAAATTTTTTTTTTAATTATCGTAATTTTTGCATATGTTTTAGCATCCATTATAAAACTCCTTCAGGTAAATTTTGAGATTTTAAAAGTCCCTCTATTCCGTTTATTTGATCATAACTGGTCGAAATTCATTTTTTTTTTTTTTTTTTTTCAAAATACTTGATTTTTCATGTACTCTCCAAAGGAAATTGCAACATTCATCGACATGTTTTAAAATGTGAAACAAATCGGTTCGATTTGTCATGGATTACCCCATATACAGTTATAGTCAAATAGTTGCCTATAGTTGATGTCGAAGGGAAGGCCTCTGTGCTTCAGTTTCCTCTACCAAGATACTATCGATACATAAGTTCGCGAGTATCGGTAAGCGCTCGTACTTCGACGCGCCTGCTAATTACTATGAGCAATCATCCAGATCATCGTACTGTACGATCACATCATAATGAAGAGTTGTCTTATTCGACGCTCTTAAAAAGCCTGTCAAGTAGAATTGATTATTGCAAAATATTTTTTGCTTTTCTCAAAACCAAATTACTATTGAAAATTAAATTTTGTTTTAATGTTGAATTGCAATCTTGTGTCTGTATATGAATAAGCAATTAATGCAGTTTCTTATCACTGGCCAGCAAAAAGAAAAATTAAAAATGAAATTTTTTTACGAAATTACTCGAAAAATAAAGAACTGAATTTCTCTAAAAAAAATACTCGAAAATAAAAAAATTTATTTCTCTAAGAAATTACGCAAAAATAAAAAATGTTATTTCTCTAAGAAATTACAAAAAAATAATAATTTTTGCAGATAATTACTAAAAAAAATGAATTCCTCCAAAAAATTACCCAAAAATCTCATTGAAATTCCAAGAAGAAAAAAAAATTCTCCAACAAACCAGTCATAAAACAATTCCAATATTCCCAAATTCACCCCCCCCCCCCCCCCCCCCGCCCCCCAATCATCATTCCCACATGTCCCATCAATAAATCCATCGAAAAAAAATTTCGACCAAATTCCCAATAATTATAATCAAAATCGTCGTTATAAATTTTCATCAAATTACCACAATGAAGGTTTTCGAATTTACCTACCTACCTACCTACGCACTCACCTAAAGTGCAATTTACGTACATGTTAAGTGCGCTAAAAAGGTGATTGACGTAAAATAGCTCGAAGCGAAGAAAAGCGATGCCAAGAGTAATAAACGTCGAGTGTCAGCGTGGCCTCTCTAAATACTACTCAATATATTATTCTATTGGGCATAACAATATGTATGCTAAAAATTTGCATCGCGAGACCCGAGAGATTTATCGATCTGTCGAGAGCGGGGACAGCATTGATCACCGCGAGTGAACGCATCACGTGCATCACGCATTGACGACGAAATCACGAGGAGGGCCGCTAAAAAGTGAGCTAACCGTGAGCACGCAGGTCCTCGCGGTTCGATGGTCACGCGGCTCTGTAAGCTCAACCACTTATGACCATCGAACGTGAGGTAAAAAAAAAAAAAAAAAAAACGAGGTTAACAATAAAACATCGTGTCCATGTCGTACGTAAATCTCCTTTTTCCAACAACGCGAGATTGATTGTTCGTGACTATCGAGGTAAATCTCACGGAGCAACCTTATCATCATTATTTTCAAGCATCATTGCAGATTTCCTTTCACCAATTGTTTTTACTCCGATTATATAAATTTCGAATCATTTTTAAGCTGGATTAAAATTAATAAAAATTCGCGGTTGACAAAATGTTGGTTATTCGAGTTGTGAAGATGAAGAATTCAAAATTTTGATTATTTTGAGGGAACAAAAAAGTTCATCGAGATTTAATTAATTTACCAAATTTAGGGTACCAGTGCGATGTGACATTTATTTTTACTAGAGTTGTTTTCATAATACATTTTTTTATTGTAAAAATACCTTTTATAAAAATTTACTTCAATTTTGCAACAAAAGTAATTTATGTTTTTTATATTGCTTTAATTTCATTGCAAAAGTACCTCAATTTTATGTTACAATTTTCAGTACATGTAAATGTATCTGCAAAATTTATAAATAAAACCTATGAGTCTTTTTTTGTACTTTCCTCAAAAACGGTATCAAAAAATCCACTTTCCTAATTTTTAAAATAATATCTCATCTCCGAAATTGATACAATAATGATTTATCATCTCTTTTTCATCTGATTTCCTACCTTAAAGATAATTATTAACAAATAGTCAAAAATATTCCAATATTTATAGCATAATAATTGTAATGAACCCAATTTTGTTTACATGGTCGTGAATTTTTTCTTATCGAAGAAAATATAAATGCGTACGTCGGTGGTAAATAAAATGTTACCTTCGAGTGGGAAAAATATTTAGACAGCGCGTGTTTACCGGGTATATTTCCGATCAAGTGGATCAAGCACAGTCGTCTCTATTGTTCGTCTAATATCGATGGAGAATTTCGTCCAAGGTCGATACGAGAATCTGACGAGTACCTGGTACATGTTAGTCCGGCAATCGGTAGCCACGATGCATCGATAGTGATTATCGTAGCTTCGCAATCACTTGGAATTCAAGGTGTCTCGTCTGACGGCGCATATTTCAATTGATATCGTTATAACGTTATAAGCTCGCGATCGATAAGGATCATCACTAGTGACATTTTTTTTTTTTTCTTAACGATAATTAAGATTTAATTTCAATTGATATCGTAATAACGTTGTAAGCCTACGATCGATAAAGATCTTCACTACTGTCACATTTTTTTTTATTTTTTATGCACAGCAATGAAAGTTAAGTCACTGCGTATGACATTCAACTCGTCACTTTCAAGTTTTAAGCGCCATTCGTTGTCAACAACATTAATGTGCAATGACGCATTTTTTTGCCGTAATTTTTACTTAAATTTTTTGGTGATCGATTTATTTATCTTTTTTCTTCAGCTGTATTGAGAGAATTGGTGGCGAATGAAAATTAAAAAAAAATATATTAATGTGGAATGTCGCAATTGTAATCTCTACGAGATTTCCGGCTGCCTTAAGATTTTTAGGTGATTGATTTATTTATCATTTTTTTTAGGCGTAGGATCATAATCTCAGAGCCGGAGTTTCTATTGCTTTGCTCTTCTTATCGATCCGGAATTTTCTGCTGATTAGAAATATGGGAGAATTTTTGTGGAAACACAAGACAAAATTATGGCAACTTTTCCCACCTATTAATTCATCTTTGTTTCAATCTGTCTTAATTAAAAGATAAGAATATTTTCTTTGAACGAAAGCAAAATTTACATCGAACATGCAATGCTTAAATCGCCTAAATATTTAAAAAAAACACACGTTTTTTAATCTCTTTGGTACCATTTCCGGTCAACCCCATTATTAACATCCCATGGGTATGACCACGAATGGATCAATGGTCACAGAGTACCAAAATCTCAAAAATCATTATTTCTACCCAATAAAAAGTATTAAAATATTTTTTATTCATATACGATTTTTTTTCTTAAAATGGCCATAAACAATTTTTCTGGTCAAAATGCAATTGAACATTTATTTTCTATCTGGGCGACCACAATATTTACCCCACAATTGTATTTCAATGCCGAAAGCTCTCACAGTTAGTATCTCTAAAGTGGGAACATACAAAGCTTACGCTATCGGTAAATAGAATGGGACAAGAGTGTCAATAGCGAAATGGGGGAAAGCATCGATAGTCCTGAACGGGTCAGTTGCTGTTGTGAAGCCACGAAGAAGGTGCACATGCCAGGGAGGAAGATAGAGCTTTGCAAGCTCTGGGGAGACTGGTTGCATTATTGAAACGGTGTGTGCATGAAACGAAGCCCGAAGCACCATAGCCAAGTAGGTAGAATTTCTAGAGTTCCCTTAGAAGAAGAAGAAGTTGGGAGAATAGGAGAGGAGCTGAATTGCCAAGGATATGTATACGAGGGCGAGCAACAGCGGCGAGTTTCGAGCAAGTGGGGAACTGTGGGGCAATGTGGGACACTCGGAACATTTTTTTAAAACGCCTTTTGACAATACAATTCAAACGAATTGTTCAAAAGACAACGTTTTTAAAAGTGTTTTGAGTGTTCAAGGCAGTGAATCAGACAATTCTGAATTTGGGGGAGTATGGGGTGTCCCACTTTGCCCCACACTTTTTGTTACCGACGCTTAAAATCGACCACTAGAATCGGGAATCGTGATAAAGCCATTTTTTCTGTAGGGAAAAAATCGTACATTTCCGAAGTTGGAGAAGTGTCCCACTTTGCCCCCCCCCCCCCCCCCCCCTCCTTAAAATCCTCTACTGGAATCGAGTTTCTGGGTAAGAAACGAAGTAATACACTTCGGGCTTCGTGATAAAGCCATTTTTTCCCTAGGAAAAACGTCATGCATTTTCGAATTTGGGGAACTGTCCCACTTTGCCCCACAAAATTTGTCTTGCCCCTGCTTAAAATCGACTACGGGAATCGAGTTTCTGGGTAAACAGCAGCATTTCTTGACAAAGCCATTCTTTCGTTAGAAAAAGACTCATACATTTCCGAAGTTGGGTAATTGTCCCACTTTGCCCCAGTTTTTTTATTTTTATTTTTTTACCGGCACTTAAAATCGATTACAGGAATGGAGGTTCTGGGTAAAAAGCTGCAACAATACACTTTGGGTTTCACGATAAAGCCGTTTTTCCTTCAGGTGTCCCACTTTGCCCCACCATCCCCTACATCGACTGGGTGGAAATAGTGAAGAGACGAGGCAACTGCATTCGCACTAGACTCAACTACTGCTGGTGGGAGCTAGGAGGTAGCATACTGCTGCTCACCGCCACCACTTCTCTCAATACAGTCAGCAAAGATAGGTGACGGGGGCTGAGGTTGCTCTCTTCTTGCTTCTGGTGCTGCTCTTCTCTTCTCATGACTGGCTGTCTGGCTCGGTGAACGGACAAAGTAAGAAGTGGTTACCGCACCTGAGCCAAGCCCTCGCCTCTTTGCACAAGCCTTTTTCGTCCTATATAGAGATATATCGCACGAAATTGTTTTTTCATTACGATTTTATTCCGATTCAACTTTCTATTTTATTGCTTCGCTATTTTCCCCATTTTTTACGCCCCATTACCTAATTTATTTTTATTTTTCAAGAACATGTCCCGAACAATCCAGAAATAAATAAACAACTAAATAAATCCCCTTTTCTTCACTGGCAATAAACGAGGACTTTTCAGGGTGAGAAAGCCCTTTTTTATTTAACTCAAATGTTTTATGTCCCTTAATCCCTATTACTCGAGGTCACGAAAAAGAAAAAAATAAATAAACCACAGTATGTTCTCTTCTCTCTGGAAGAAGATCTGCGAATTTGTGCGAAACCGATGGAAAGAGTGCAATAAAACGATGGTGGAAAGCTGCGGAGATGGTCGGGGGTTGAAAAGATCCTACGCCCACGGCCTGATCGTCAGAAGCGTGACGTAGTCACTGCTACTTTCTCTAGCGACGTGCGCCGGAGAAACGAGCGTAAAATATATATACCAAGGTGGGGCAAAGTGGGACACATAAGGAAAAAAAATGGTTTTATCACAAAACCGGAAGTGTATTGTTGTTACTTTTTACCCAGAAACTCGATTCCAACAGCCAATTTTAAGCGTCGGCAAAAAAAAGTTGTGGGACACAGTGGGACACTGTCCCAAATTCGGAAATGTCTAATTCATCGCTTTAAACACTCGAAACAGTTTTAAAAACGTTGTTGCTTAAAGAATTCGCTCGAATTGTATTGTAAAAACGCGTTCGAAAAAAATACCGGAGTGTCCCACTACACATAAAGTCGGACACATGAGGAAAAAATAGAACCCGGATATTTTTCTTTTGTTCTTTTACCCAGAGACTCGATTCCAATAGCCAATTTTGAGTGTCGGCAAACAAAATGTTTGGGCAAATTGCAAAAGGCAAAGTCACTGTCCCAAATTCGAAAATGTCGGATCCATCGCTTTGAACAGTCAAAGCAGTTTTAAAAACGTTGTCTTTTGAACAATCCGCTTGAATTGTACCGTGAAAATGCGTTGTAAGGAAATATCGGAGTGTCCCACTTTGCCCACTGTTCCTCATTGCCCCATCTTGCCCTGTATACTCCCCATGGGTGTCCTGGCTACGAGAATTTTATAGACAGCTCCCGGATCCCACGTTTTCTATCTCACTCGAAACGTGTCGTCCGCTTTTCTCGGCTTTCCACACCAACCGAGAACTCGTCAAGTCACTGGACCCCCAGCAAGAGGGGGTAGGGGGGACGGGTGGGGGGCAGGGGGAGGATCGTTCGCTCGACCTTTCTTTCCTTCTTTTCACCCTCAAAAGTGTGAGCAACGAGTCTTCGAGGTCCTCTTCTCTCGGTGAACGTTAAAAAACCAACGAGCTTTTCCAGCCAGATTCTTGGATTTAAAGAGCCTTTATCGTAAAACCGAATCTTCGTCGTCGTTTGCACGGCAATATCAGTGGCGTCCTTTATTATAATTGACGACTGGGGAGTAGCTTCGTACCCTCGAAGCTAAGACGAAGGAATATTATTATATACGCACTTGGCAGTGAGGCAGTAAAAAAACGATTTTGCAAAATCAGTGTCATTTTTTTAAATGAAAATATACGATTTCCGGTTTTTTTTTCTTGTATAATTTGAAATGTGTGCATTTCTCAAATTGGAAAAATAGGAAATTCACATAATTTGTCGTAAAAATAAAAATACTACATTTAACGAAAAAATGTAACTTATATTTTACTATGGATAATTATGAATTGGACTTTTAATGTATCTAATAATTCTTCTCTAATCAAAGAAAACGATGCGTATTTTCTTTTTATTAAAAAAAAAAATCATTTATTAGTTCACAATTATTCTATTACTGAAGGTAATTTTAATGAGTGACAGCAACACCTGTGGCAAAAGTTAATAATAGCATTTGGTGCAGGCGAATTTAATTAATTGAACGTCATTGACTAATCAATTAATTAAATGAAATTAAACAACGAGTTTCAAACGACGATTATCGACACGATAAGTGAGCCATTCGACTGTGATAAACACTGTGCAACAATCATTGTGATAATATTGAATATTTCGATAATCAGTTGATACTAATTAACGAAGGATTATTATTTGCAGTAAAAATATACAAATGCACTAAACTTAAAAAAAAAAAAACATTTTTGTCGTCAACCAACAATAATAATAATAATCCAGCATAATAAAAATATAAATTTGATATCAAATTCTTCAGATTTTTTTTTATTATGTTCAGTTATAATTATTGAATTTAAATGACTTTAAAATCGAATTCGAAAATAATAAAGCTACAATTATAAACTCTTGGTTAGAACTTTGATTTTCAGTGGAATAAAGTCAACAAAAAAAAATTGTTAATCATACTTTATCGGTAAACAAACGGCTCATCTATCTAGTTTTAAAATCCATTGGAACAATTAGAGATCAGTTTATTATCAGCGAAAAAACATATCATGCGATAAAGCTTATCGAGGTGTCGCTGATAATCTCATAATTATGACAGACTGGAAACGAAGCGATTGGAACAGAATGTGAAATATTCAAGGCGACGACCTTCGAGGCTCCAGACAAAAAATCACCCTTCAAATTTTTCAAGTGATTAGATATTTTAAACGTAATTTATTTGTAATTTTTTCCTCCCTCAAAGAGGGATTTTTTTTTCAAGATTTTCATGTTACAACCTTCAAAATGG
Organism: Clistopyga incitator; assembly: GCA_947507545.1. Taxonomy (NCBI): domain Eukaryota; kingdom Metazoa; phylum Arthropoda; class Insecta; order Hymenoptera; family Ichneumonidae; genus Clistopyga; species Clistopyga incitator. The sequence goes on from OX382177.1 coordinate 340,308, forward strand.
TCTAAAATGGTTTAGAAAAACGGGAAAAAAATGTACTTTAATTGTAACATGTGAACTTTTCCATCGAATCAGTTCAGATTTGAACAACGAGTGAAGTACTGGCTGATCTTCAATTGGTACCAATTTTATAAAAATCGCTCGACGAATTTCATTTTTAGAAGATTTTAAACATTTTTCAAAAAAGAAGGTAAACGCTCTAACTCGACCAGATTTTTAGCAATCGGACTGAAACTTGGTACTAAACTTGACCAAAGTGATGCGCCATTTTTTATTGAATTTAGACAAAACGAGTCTAGCAGTTTGGTTTTTGTGAGATTTTGAAATTTTCGACAAGAAATTGCCTTCTGCTCTAATTTATGTAAAATTTTGAAAAAAAAAGCATTTTTACAAAAATTACAAAAATCGACTGAAATGTTCCACACAGAAATTCCCTACACTTGCCCATTTTTTATATCGCGCACCTTATACAAATTGTTTTCGTTAAAATGTGCGAAAAAAGTCGCATTATTTATAATAAATTAAACGGTAATTGATAGTAAAATCTTGTAATAATTCTGGGGCAATGGCTTCGGGTTGCGAATAATAATCATTGAAAACCCTGACGTTCAAGGCCGCTGAAGAAAAATAGTAAACACGCAGGAAAGTGCGTAGGGACTTGGATAATGCAAGTGGATCTAGACACTCGAGGATGGATCGAGCGAGTTCGCTCTGGATCGCTATTTAGATCAGTGCGTTGCTTCTTGTCTCGTTGGTAGCGATGACCGAGCCTATCGTGCCGGCATTTTACACGCCTCTACCAAAGAAATTCCGTACGCGGATAATCGCAGGCCTCAACGAAGGCCGTTTAGCTCGATCGTTTCGCCTACCCTTCTCCGTCATATTCTACGTACGAAACCGGTGGCAATTGCGATAGCGCTTCACGTACGCGGACGACACCTATATTCTCGTTTGTTATGCCACACTGTCCATTCCGCTCGGGCCTCGACCTTAAAAGATTGCGCCACTCGGACATGACTTGATGTTCGATTTTTTTTCAATGTCTTCGATCGATTGATTTTTTTTTTTTTTTTTTTTTTTCGTTCGACGTCGCGCCATGATTATTGAATTGACCGCGAAATATTCGCGGGTTTTCCCGACGCCTTCGATTTTTCATTTTTGACAATTATTTTGTTATTTTTATGATGAGGAATAATTTGAGATATACGTAGTATATTTCGAGAGTCAACATTTATTCTTAATTTGTAAATCTATGAGCTGGACTTTTTTTTTTCGATGACTTCGATCGATTGATTTTTTTAAACGTCACGCAATGATTTTTTGTTTTTTTCGAATTTTGTTATTTTTATGATGTAAAATAGATTGAGAAATGGATATCGACGTTTTTCGTATTATTTTGCATTTATAAATCTATGGTTATTTGTGGACGTTTATGAATATTTTTGTGTTAGCAGTTTGTCCGCATTCTTCGCAACATGACAAAAAATTAATTAAGATATAAATATCGACATTTTTCTATGTTTTTTTTTTCTTTTTTTCATTTATCTATGATTATTCGTGAGGTAATATTGTTGCGTTAACAATTTTTCCGCATTCTTTACGATATTATGTCTGCGGTATGCTACTAATTTTTCCGTCGTTCTTCGTTCTGTCAAGGATGATCTATTATTCTCTGAATTTCTAAAAAACAATCAATTTGCGCAATTTTTTCCTTAACTTTACCGCATAAAAAAATTTAAACATCCTGGATGTAAAATATATTCCGTTCTCGCTAAAAAAAAAAAGAAAGAAATTTAAAATAGTGACTTACACTTCATTTTTTGTTATTTTGTTACTTTACTGCAAATTAAAATCTCACTCGCGTACGTGAAGTTAAAAAATGATAAATCTTAAACAGTTTTCATGTGAAAGCTCGTTACAGTTTTCATTATAATATTCAATTACAGTCTCTCTCTATCTGAAACCACACTTTACGCTAATATCATGCGAAAATCGCTGCGAATATATCGATCCAGTGATATCAGTGATCCCATCAGGCTCTAATCTCGCGGAATCACGCTGATACCGTAAATTACCTTTATTATTATTAGTAACCCCATTCCAGGATTATTGGAGACCTATACGCATATATAGGGGATGGTGGGGCAAATTGGGACACCCAAGGACCAAATGGTTGTATCATATAACCCGACGTTTATCGTTACTGTTTTTTACCCAAAAAAACTCGATTCCAATGGTCAAAATTAAACGTCGGCAAAAAAAAAATTTTGGGACAAAGTGCAAAGGGCAAACCCACTTTCCCATAATCGGAATTATCGAATTTATCGCTTCAAACACTTGAAACATTTTTAAAAACATTGTGATTTGAACAATTCGCTTGAGTTGTATCGTAAAAACGGGTTAACATTTTTTCCGGAATGTCCCACCTTGTCCCAATTTGTCCCGCGTGTCTCAATTGACTGTCCCACATTGCCCCACCTTCGCCTACACATACCTGTAGTGTATATATATATAATAATAGTGAATGTTCTGTGACCCTTGATGCACACTCACCGCAAATTGGCGACAACTGTAGTGTAGCTGCCCTCGATATTGACGAGGCCCACGTTCTGCATAACGATACCGGTGATGAGCATACCGATTAGAGCGGGCAATGTCGTAAGCGAGAATAGCCAACCGCCAAAGTGTGCGGCAATCGCCAATGCAGCCAATCCGAATAATGGTCCGCCCGGTGCAGCGTCCTCTCCGATAACCGAGTAAACGATACCCCACAACATTAGGCCCAGCAGAAAGAGGCACAGAACCCTTGCGAATTTTCTGTAGGTCGGACAAAAGGGCTGAGGACAGGCCCTTCGCCATCCCGGTGGCTCCCACGATGTCGTGTCGTCCCTGCCGTGACAACGAGCGCAAAACATGTACAGCCATGATCTGTTGAAAAAAATAATGGATTTTTAATGAGGACTATTATTCATGAGAGGGGAGAAAAAGGGTTTTTTTGGCTTTTTGCTTCCTGAGGGAGCTTTGTTTTCATGAATTTTTTTTTCTTTTCGAGATTTATATGTCAGGACAATGAGAATGGTCCAAAACAGTAAGAAAAATGGCTTAGAAAAAATATCCGTGTGTGTGAGTGTGTGAGTGCGTGCAGGGCTTAAAAATTGGATTATCTATAACTCAAGAAACGTTCAACCGATTCAGTGATTTCAACGTTTCCTTAAAGCTTCAGTGTTTATTAGTTCAGAATGGTCCAAAACAAGAAAAGTGGCTTAGAACTAATGTCCGTGTGTGTGAGTGTGTGAGTGCATGCAGGGCTTACAAAATTGGATTACCTATAACTCAAGAAACGTTCAACCGATTCAGTGAATTCAACGTTTCCTTGAAGCTTCAGTGTTTATTAGTTCAGAATGGTCCAAAACAAGAAAAGTGGCTTAGAACAAATGTCAGTGTGTGTGAGTGTGTGAGTGCGTGCAGGGCTTAAAAAATTGGATTACCTATAACTCAAGAAACGTTCAACCGATTCAGTGAATTCAACGTTTCCTTAAAGCTTCAGCGTTTATTAGTTCAGAATGGTCCAAAACAAGAAAAGTGGCTTAGAACAAATGTCCGTGTGTGAGTGTGTGTGTGCACGCAGGACTTCAACATTTCAATGACCTATAACTCACGAACCGTTCAATCGATTGAGCTAAAATTTGGTATGCAAGTGAAGCAACAGCCCGTTTATAACTGGCGCAATTTTTTACGAAATGTATGGAGAAATATTTATTTTATAGCTTTTTGAATTGTTTTAAAAGTCGTACATTGCAGCTTTTAATGAAAGCACTTAGAAGATATTAAAAATTCTTATTCATAAACTGGTAAATTAAATGTAATATACAAATGTAACATAAAATGTATGTAATTTTATAGTAAAATAAAAGCAAATCATTAAATCAAAGGACTTCACACTAAAATGAACGTAAATTATTAAAATGGCTATACCATAAATTAATTTTAATTTATGCACATATAATTTAGAAAACCAGTTTATGAATAACAACTTGCAGTAACTTTTGCATTACGTTTCGCATATTTTTTTAAACAAAATTTGTGGCTTGTAAAATTATTTTTCTTGCTCAAAATGATAAATCTTGTGCCACAAGAAATTTGGGCTTCACATTTGTTTTTGTTAATGACGTCGAAACCGGAAGTCAGAGTTAACAGTCAACAGAGTTGACTTTTTGTCGCATCAGTTTCTACGTCGCTTCATTTAAGCTTCAGTGTTTATTAGTTCAGAAGAAACGGAAGGTTAGGTGACTTATTGGTATTTTTAAGATAAATATCGCAAGCGATAACTTCCAGATCAGGATACAGATGAAAACAATTCATTATTATCATATCAAATCTTCGTTAACACCTGAAGCCCATCAATAATTCTGCTGCTTAACCACGATATAATTTTGGAAAATATCTGAACTGCCTTTCGACGCAATTAAAAATTATATTATTATATAAAAATGTATTATTCATTGATTGCAAAAATTTCCAAATTTTTGCCACAATATTTTTCATCATTAGCAGCGTTACCGATTTTTATTAGATGAAAATGTATCGAGTGCTTTCGTGCTTTTGGATTTTTCTCCGAAAAGGAAATTTTTTAAATTAAAGTACTTTTACAGTAAAATTACCGCATCTTGTTAAAATGAATGTTTACATAATTTCAGTATACCGATTTATGCCCAACAACTTCCATTACATGTACATTGAATTTCAAGTAGATTATTTTTCAAACTTTGTACAAAATAGCGACGTAGTTGAAATGGTACCTTTTCAATTCCTCAGAATATTCAATCTTGTCGCGTATCGAGCTAGACAAGCTCATTGCCGATTTCTTCCGATTCCCATTCACTCTTCCGTTCTCCATTTCGAATTTGTACTGCGGTATATTCTCGACACTTCCGCAATTGCTGTTACCGTAATGTAGAATTGATTTTCGCCTTCCGGGTTCGGAATTGTGTTCGGAACTGCCACTTATTCGTCTGTGATGTTCGAAAACCGGATTATCGATTCCGAGAACTTGATCGCTAATGGAAACCCGCCTTTTTGCGATATCCTCGGAGATCCGATTCCTCGGCGGAGGATCCAAATAAGAATTCACGTTCGATTCCATGTCGAATACAATGAAAAACCGATAGAATCGTCAAAAAAACTAAAATTCACTTTCGACCTGTTAAAAAAATCGGCATAAAAAATCGTCTCTTCAGCGTCGAAACCGGTAAAACAATAAACTCACACACACCGATAATATTTCGCGCCCGAAAAATCGGCAAATCGAGGGTCCAAAAAGAAAATGATCGGTAAAATTGTTCGTTGTCGATGCTCCGACGGAGAATATATCCGAGCGACCCAAGAATCGCCGATGAACTAAGCTCCCGATTGTCACGAATGCTCGACGAGAGTGTCTGTTGTGTGTCTCTTGTAGTAGCGACGATTCCGGGTGACGAGCTCCCGACGATCACGAGGATAAAATCGGTATGTGTGTTCTTTTCACTTCCCTCGTGATCATCGATGTGGAATCGCCTTCTAGTCCGTGGGACCACGTGACTTTTGATTTGATCTTCTTGTATGTATATTAGTGTTTTTCTTCTTCCTTCCTCCCGTGATTCCGCACGTATATGTACATACACACACACATACACTCACACAAGCGTAAAAAACACGTACATTGTAAACACGGGACTCCCACTTTCTTCGAATGATCGGTAGGCAGGTCGCGTTGGTCTATACTCGCTAATAGTTAGCGATCATACGACGATCGACTCTCGAACGTGAGAGTGCGACGCGTGAGTCTGTCTCTCGAGTTTTGTTCGACACGAACCTTCGGTCAGTTCCCCGTCTGACAGTGTTATGCCTCGCTTAACACTGTGTAACTCGCGTTTCTGACACTCGGGGCTTTCGATGCAAAGCCATGGACGTTGATAAGGCTGTTTTCTAGATTTTGAGGTTAATGTTACGGTCAGTTGCGAGGGGGTGAGAGATATTGGGGTTTTATTGGACACCGAGAGAAAAAGTTTCGTTGATTCACGGAAGTCCAATTGAGTGGGATACTTGGGTTTTAATAATGGATTTTCTTCAAATGACGTTATAGTTAATGAAAAGTAGGGAGGTGGATCAAAGACACATTTCTTTGGAATAGCGAAAACATTTTTTTGGTTGTAAAGAAATCTTCTCGAATTCGATGAAAGCTTCTTCTTCAACTTCAAAGAAATGAAAATGAGAGAAAGAAAAATGACTTTCGTAGTGGCGCTTTCCCGACCTCACCTCAAATTTTTGAACCCTTTTTTTTCCTGAAATATTCGACAGGTAGAGCTCAAATTTTGAGAGAACGTACGGAAGTATGGCAGAAATAGGCTAAGCTTATGGCTTCTCGAAACGTCGAGTCGTTCGTTCAGGAAAACGGGAAACAAAAAAGTGAGGTTAGGTGCGAGAGAAACAGGTCTACAGGCACTTGCTGCCATGAACTATATCTTTTCTTTGAATCAATGAAAGCGTCTTTTTAAAACAACGAAATTGTTCCTCTATTGTATGGTCACTGAGTAAATGTTTTTTGCAGCTAATAAGATGTTCTCTTTGAAATCGATATGTAGCATTTCATTGAAATGAGTGAAAAAAAAATCTATCCACCGATTTCTTGGGCATCAAGCAAATCTTTTCTCTCGGTGTGGCGTAAGCTCTAATTTTGGAAAAATCTTGGTAGTCCTGGCACTAAGGATATTAAGGATGTTGCTAACTAAAGACGTAATTTTGAGGATGCTCAGAATTTAAAGGGCGACAAAGGGCTTATTTGAAGTACTTTAATCGAAGTTATAAAAAATGTACGATGCAAAAATGGACAATTCAAAATACCCAGGTTACAAGTTTATAATCCCAAGTTCGAAGATCGCATTTTTTGTGTTTCGAACTTTAATTAGATTGATTACAATTAATGTTGCCAAAAAGACATCAATGAATTCGACAAATTTTTGCGAAATTCTGCAACGAAATTAAAAGAATTTTTTTTCTCCGGAAATGAATCTTTTTCTAAATAAATTTTTTTCAAACAAAATTTTTGGGCAATTATGAAAAACAAAATCTCTATAACAGAATGTTCAAAATAATTATAACGAGTTTGAAAAAATCCGAGAATCAATTTCATACCGAAACAAATTTTTTGTCGAATTCATGAAACGTTTCTTTTTTCAGCTAATTCATATTTTTTTCAAATACATCAATTACTTTTATTTTTTAACTTGTCGTCAAGTCCTAAAGTTCTACAGAAATGAAACTTTTGGTTTTGCATGTTTGAAGCACCAATAAACCATCCCCAATATAATAATAATTATTATTATTATATAATAAGCTGTTTATCCCTACAAATATGAAACAGAAAATTCTGAATAAAAAATTTAATAGTTATATAAAAAACGGTGTAGATAAAAATAGTAAATTCATGGTTTTTACGTCAGGACTACCAGGATTATTTTTTACTATAAATTTATCTCCGTGTGCACATTGGATACACTGAGCGATTACTGAAATCTTCACCTTATTATAATTTTTTCAGTGGATTATTTATTTTTGCCCGAACTGTCGGACGACATGGAGCGAGGAAAAGAGCACGAACGATACTGAATGCGACTATGAACTGCTCGCTGTCGAGTAGCCCCGATTATTGCTTAACTGTGGATCGCACTCGTGTGTGTCTGACGCACCGCGATCCTCCGTGTGATAATGTCAGAGTTGTGCACCGGTGATGAGACGTTATCCTCAGTCCTTCACCGTTATACGTATTGTTCAAAGTCTTATCCATACCACTGAGATAACGGTCATTAGGTAAATGGAAAAATGTATTTTAAAAAATATATACGGGGAAGATGAGAAAAAGTGGGACGGTCAATTGAGAGAGAAGATGTGGGGTAAAGTGGGACACTTTTTTTCAAAGGCGTTTTTACAATGCAATACAAATTATTTATTCAATAGACAACGTTTTTAAAAAGGTTTTGAGTGTTTAAGGCGATAAATCATACATTTATGAAGTTGAGGAAGTGTCCCACTTTGCCCCACATTATTTTTTTGCATCGACATTTAAAATCGACTACTGAAATCGAGTTTCTGGGTAAAAAGCAGCGACAATACACTTCGGCCTTGGGGATGAAATAATTTTTTTCTCAGGTGTCCCACTTTGCCCCACCAGCCGAGGAAGGTGGAGCAATATAGGATGGTCCCACAATTCCCATAAAAATATAATCAACGGGGATGACGTTCCGTAGCACCCCGTAAAAGAACATACATTTCCGAATTTAGGGAAGTGTCCCACTCTGCCCCACATTATTTTTTTGCATCGACATTTAAAATCGACTACTGAAATCGAGTTTCTGGGTAAAAAGCAGCAACCGTACTCTTCGGCCTTGGGGATGAAATAATTTTTTTCTCAGGTGTCCCACTTTGCCCCACCAGCCGGGGAAGGTGGAGCAATATAGGATGGTCCCACAATTCCCATAAAAATATAATCAACGGGGATGACGTTCCGTAGCACCCCGTAAAAAACCATACATTTCCGAATTTAGGGAAGTGTCCCACTTTGCCCCACAATTTGTTTTCTTTCCGACGCTTAAAACCAACTACTGCAATCGAGTTTTCGGAGCAAAAAGCAACAACAATACACATCAAGTTTCGTGATAAAGCTATTTGTTTTTCGCGTGTCCCACTTTGCCCCACCTTGTCCCACCGGGTTCTGTAAACGAGTTTTCTACACTCTGTAGTCATTTTCGTGAACATTTTTTTTAACACTGACCATTAGAGGGTTAACCAGACCGCTTTCCAAAAACTTTTTCCGCACCGCATGATGTACCACAAAATTCGATAGTTCTCGAAACTTTGTTTTGATTGAATAAGTGAAATGGTGCGTGGCGTGACAATCGGCTCGGAACACTGGTCAATGACTGATTGAGTGGCAGCCACAGAAACGTTTTGTGCAACTCGCATTTCGCTTTGTCGAATGCGCGGGTTAACCTCTCCAAAGTACGTGCTGTAACGTTTTCTATATATATGTATATATTTATTATTATTATATATACATAGGTATATACCTTCCGTGGATGGAAGTGGCGATCGTTTATACTCTCATGCTGTAGATTTACGCTCTGTATAACTGCTATAGTCATATAGTATATATATATATATATATATATATAGATATAGGTAGAGGGTATATGTATATATGCATATAAAATGTAGGTGCTCTCAGCTTACGGAAATAATTGTTATCGCTAGGCACAGGATGGGCACAGCTGGAAACCTCATTGTTAGCGAGACGCGCCTCTTCTCTCGCTCGCATATCCCGTCGATGTATCCATACATAGTATATAACTTTTGCCCTTCGCGCCCCCTAGCGTCGTTTTCGATAAATAAGCCAGTATTGTGAGTAACGCGGCTTAGGATTGGGAGGAACGGTATAAATCCTCTGCAAAAATGAAATAAGAACGAGGGCGTGCCATCAATCCTAACTGACCTGCCTTCATCAACGTCCAAGTCGTTTTTTTTTTCGTTTTTTTTTTTTCTATTGTTTGGATATAGGAAAAGGTGGGGCAATATGGGACAGTGGGGCGAAGTAGGACAGTCGTTTGAGAGACATAGTGTGGGGCAAAGTGGGACACTCTGAAATTTGTTAAAAACGCGTTTTTTTTTTTTCAATCCAATTTAAGGTAATTGTTGGAAAGACAATGTTTTTCAAACTATTTTGAGTATTTTAAGCAATAAGTCAGAAATTTCCGAATTTCACAAAGTGTCCCACTTTGGCCGACAATTTTTTTTGCCACCGACGCTTGAAATTGACTGCAGGAATCAAGTTTCTAGGGAAAAATCAGCAATACTTCGGGTTTCGTGATAAAACCATTTTTTCCTTATGCGAAGCGAACCGAAGTGTGCGTGAAGTAGGCACTTTACGCACGGAGTGGCATAAACCTATTAATCTCTTCAACGAAATAAAATTTATACGAAGCTACCATTAACAGCGTTGCCAACTCAATGATTCAGATAACTCAACTAATAATAACCTAACTGTCGTTTACCTGAAAAAGAAACCCATAGTAAAATAGTAGCCAATTATCCATAATTGTCTAACGGATATTACTTCATAATCAATACAATAATTACGCTAAAATCATTTTTTCCTCATACCAAATTGACAGCTTTTTAGTGTTTAGTAATTTGTACGAAGAAAAAAACTGTATCGAATCAGCACTTAAGTCGACTCTAAAAAATTGATAAAAGTCAGTTTCATGATATTTTTGTCAAATTGCAGCATACTATAATTACTTTTACTCACATATTTTAGTACAGTCTTTAAAGCAATTTTTACATATACCAACTTTAGTTATGCAACAACTTAACAACTCCTATTGCATATAATTAAAGAAGCCCAATTAAGAGATAAGGTTTGGTTCTGTCGTAAAATTACACACAAATCGGAAAAAATATGTATGGCAAATAAAAAGTTTTGTGTCGGAGTTATACGATGTTGTGAGACTTCCACATAAAAACTTTTCATAAAAACTTTTCAAATTTTCGTATCTCGGATATTGTGCGATAAAACCGCCGGAAATTCTGCATACGTATTCATTAAGGTTTTCACTATAACTTGAAAAGAAATTCAATTTCTTATTTTGAATTGTCGCGTATCACCGAATTTCTTCAATACTCTAATTGCGATGTTCATCCAGTGCTTAAGATTATCATCTAACTAATATTGCTCAAGAATTTCCTCGTCAAGATAAACGTCTAACATTCCTCAAGAATTTCCTAAGCAAGATAAACGTCCAATATTGATCGATAATTTCCTAGATTACAATTTTTGTTCGATTGAGCGGTTACTTAGTCTAAAAAGTCTCCTTCAATAGTTTATTGATCCAAAATTCTAAATTAAATCTAAATTATAGAGATCCCTTTTAATAGATAAACTACCATTCCAATAAATGGAAGAAAAAATTATTGATAATTCAGGATATTTTTAACAAAATGATTGAAAATTTAAATAGAAATAAAATAATTGAGTAATTATTAATTTTTGGTATTAATCAATAACTAAGGGACGGAGGGACATAGTGGGACACATAAGAAAAAAATAGTTTTATCACAAAAGCCGACATATTGGTGCGGCTTTTTACCCAGAAACTCAATTTCAATAGTCGATTTTAAATGACGGCAAAAAAAGTTGGGACAATGTGCAAAGGACAAAGACACTGTCCCACACTCGAAATTGTTTGATTTATCACTTTAAACACTCAAAACAGTTTTGAGAACGTTGTATTTTGTCCCACCATTCCCTACATAAAAATGGGACAGTTTTTCAATTTCTCCAGATTATTTCAGGTTTATTTTTAATGACTTTTCTTTAGATACTTCAGATTCTCTAGATTTATAGAAAATTCCACTATGTACAAATTTTTAAATACATCAATTGGTAATTGATTAATTTTTTTCTGAATTCAAAGAATAAAAAAAAAGGTTCTTGAATATGTGTATCCTTGGGCTCTTAAAAATAAATTACACAATCTCCAATTGATCGAAGATAAATATGAATTAAATGTCAGACGGTAAATGAATCAGACACGATAACTCGACTTGGGTATTTTTCATTGTATTTTTACACAACCCAAATCCAAATTAAATTGGACTTTGGACAAATAAAATGTCCGATGATTTATCAAAAAACACCGACGTTTATACTCACATATTTATTATTAATTATGTCAGATCGAAAAAAGCCTTACAATTTCATCAGATTATACATCATTTTTTTTTTCATAAAACCGCCGATAGATCGTTGAAAAATTCTGAATCGATTGTATCGTTCTCCACTGATAACCACTTTTATTATCAATCGTGTCAATATCCACTCGTGAATAATATTCTCAAGAAGTGCCAGACATAAAAAAAAAAAACAATCATGTTGACGAAAAGCGAAGACTTCGAAAAGTTTGTCCGTTGATCGTTGACACACTATAAAGTCTAAAGATATAAATCAATGTCCCGCTATTCGAGAGTCACATATTGTCAATATTTACTCAAGACCATAGAGATTTCCGCGTGATCCCGTGATCCTCCATCAAGACTCGAGCTTTTCTGCTGGCCATTATTCTTACAGTCGTAAACCGTGCGATCATAATCACGTGGTATATATAAATATGTAGAAAAACAAGACTTCGGTGATGATGAAGAAGGCAGGTCAGTTAGCATTGATGGCATGTCCTCGGTCTTATTAAACTTTTGCGAAGGATGCATATCGTATCGGTCGAATTTAAGCTGCTCTACTTAAGTTATGGGGTATTCATCGAAAATATCGGTGGAGGGTGCGTAGGTCAAAAGGTGGGGCAAAGTGGGACACTTAGGAAAGATAGATTTAGATCACGAAGTCCAAAGTGCATTGCAATTCCAATGTGGGTTACAATATTTGACTTTGAGCCTCGGCAAAAAAAATTGTGGGACAAAGTGGGACACTTCGTCGAATTCGGAAATTCGTGGTTTTTTTCAATTGGGTGCTACGGAAAGTCATCTCCGTTGAGTATATTTTAATGGGAATTGTGGTACCGTCCCACATTGCCCGAATTTCACCGGATGGTCGAGTACAGTGGGACACCTACGAAAAAAAATGGCTTTATCACGAAAGCCGAAGTGTATTTGTTGGTGCTTTTTACCCAGAAACTCGATTCCAATAGTTGATTTTAAGTGTCAGCGAAAAGAAAAATGTGTCCCAAAATGCAAACGACAAAGACACTGTCCCAAATTCGGAGATTTATGATTAACTGCTTTAAACACTTAAGACAGTTTTAAAAACGTTGTCTCTTGATTGTGGAAACGCGTTTTAAAAAATGTCAGAGTGTCCCACAATGTACCCCTGCTCCATCCCATCCTATAAAAAAAATTCACTTCATCTCCCAAAAATTTTGACTCCATTGTTGTTCCGTGAATTAAAATAAAAAACATCCATTTTAAACCTGTTTCCTCATAAACCAAAGTAATTTCCAATAACCAAAAAACACCAACAAAAATGTATCATCAAATTTCCCTTAGTTACAGAATTCGGATTTCCTCTTTCGAGCACATCCATCCAACTCTCGAAATCTCTGGAGCCTCTACATATATATATATAAATATGTGTGGTGTATGGAAGCGAGAAGCTTCCGATAATTCACTGAACAAACCCGTCGAATAGTTCGGAAACTTTGCTCTGTATAAATGAGACTCCCAACGGAGGGTATATCCACGCCAGGCTCTCTCAACTATACCTATGATTACAGTCAATATAGAGAAGTACTCCGGTGTAGTAGTCTAGACGGAGATATAATAATGTATATAATAGTGTGAGTTCTCGTGGATTACCGAGCTGGAGTATAGCATCAGATTAGCGCTAAGAGCCACACTATCCACGACTCACTGGTGCGCTGATAACGCAATGCCTAGTAAAGCTGTCCCACATATTTTCTCTCAAATGACTGTCCAACTTGGCCTCACCCTCTCAAATTATCTCTCCACCTCACCCTGCCTCACCGTCCAACATTGTCCCTCCATTCCACATTGCCCCGGCAATGCTGCCCCATATATTTTCTCTCAAATGACTGTCCAACTTTGCCCCATTTTCCCAAATTATCCCGCCATCTCACTCTGCCCCACCGTCCAACATTGTCCCTTCATCCCACATTGCCCCACCGTCCCAGATTGTCCCTCCATTCCACATTGTCCCACCGTCCCAGATTGTCCCGCCCTCCCACATTGACCCACCGTCTCAGATTCTCTTTCCATCTCACATTGCCCCACCGTCCCAGATTGTCCCTCTGTCCCACATTGCCCCACCGTCCCAGATTGTCCCTCCCTCCCACGTTACCCCGCCGCCTCAGATTGTCCGACAATCCACATGGTCCCACCGTCCCACCCTGTCCCACCTTCCCCAGCATAAACAATGTTTTATCGTGTAAACTTTTTTAGAGTGTGTACCCATATCCAATATGGCGGACAATAATCCAGTGCAGTAGTCGAGACGCAAATATAATAATGCATGTAATAGTGTGAGTTCTCGTGGATTACCGAGTTATAGTATAGCATCAGATTAGCGCCAAGAGCGACACGATCCACGAGCGACTGGTGCGGTGATAGCGCAATGCCTGGTAAAGCTTCAGCGACGCCGTCGCGTTCATGTCAATTAGCACTCATTATCATCGGACAGGCGTGTCGTTTCGACTAACTCAACGACGACGACGACAACGACGACGACGGCGACGTGTTTTAGTAGGAAGAACGACAGCGTTCGTAGCACATTCCTCTCTCGATTACTGAGATTCTGGATTCTGAATAGGGAGCGCGGGGCAATGCGGGTCAGCTAAGGTAAAATACGTACCTCGATCTGTTTGTTAAATAATTTTATTTAGTCAAGTTTTATGGAATAGTAGTAGTCGTAATGTTTTTATTGCGTCACATTTTACATTTTTCTTATTTTTATTTTTTTAGGTTTGTGTTTGAATGCGTATACGTGAGCAATAGAACATCGACCGGAGTCTTTCAGCTCATTTATGGAATATTTTGTTATGTTTGGGAGGAATTTTGAGATAATTTTTGGAAGAAAAAGTGGAAAGTAGAACGTTCTTGATATTTTTATTATGAAAGTTAAAATTTTGAGAAATTTGTAAAATATTGCAGATTATGTATTCTGATTGTTCTGACGTCGAAATCTCGAAAAATAAAACTTCCTCTATTTTTATTATGGCATGAATTTATTAATTATTACCTCCCACGGATAAGATGTAATTTATCATCTAAAATAAACATTTAATCAAGTCAAACAAAAATTGATTTATTATTCATCATGGCCGTGACAAAACATTTTATTGATTTATTTCCTTTCAAATTTCAGTACAGTGAAACTGACCCCTGGAATTTAGGTGAACCGATTGGCGAGAAATTCGTATCTTCTGTGAGATAAAACTCGAATCTCCAGCAGCCGCAGAATCTGCTGCCCGCAGAGGAGCAGCAGTAGATACGCCCGGCTGTGGTCCGGCACTCGGGAGAGTTACTCGAGATGCTGCGGCAGTAGTATAAAGTGAGAAACGCGTTTGGTCCACTATACACCATTGATACACACCGCGGATGGACCCCCGACGTCTTTATCTACTCTCCGACACTTCGTTGGGCGATGCTCTCACTTTTTCTACTGTGGCTGACCCACAGCATCTTTATCTACTTCCCTACACCTTTCGGTCTCTTCGCCACTTGAATTTTTTTCTTTTTTCTTTTTTTTTCACTCCATTTTTATGGTTAACCAGGGTCTGTACTTTACCCTCGTCCACTGGTTTGAGGCACTTTTAAGTCACTTAGATGCACGATCCCCTCGCAATACTTCTATGAATATTTAGGCGATGAATAATTGGAATTTTCATGAATATTCCAATAAAACTTTATTCTCACATCCTTAATCGCTTTCTTTTTCCTAATTAAGTGGCTGCTATTTAGTCGAGCGGAATAATAGTTTGGGCTTCTTGTGATTATATTTTTGTCTGCTTAAATAAATTCTGTTAACATAAATTTTAATTTTTGTTTTGGGTGATTACATTTTCATTTGTTCAGGTGCATCCTGGAAAATAATTTTTTATTCTTATTTTGTTTGATCAAAATTTCATTTATTTTACTAATTTCTGTTGAAAAAAAAAATTATCTTTTTCCTTTTTATGAACATATTTGCATTTATTTAAGTTAACTCTATTAAAAAACTATTTACTCTTGTTTTGTATAATCAACTAGAAACTTTCTTTTAAAACAATTTTCAATACTCATTCGAAGAATGTGCTAATGAAATTAATCACCAGTGATTTTATGACATTTTGGGGAAACATTTTTTTTTTAAATTAAAGCGCCATCTATTTTTTTCGTATTTCGATACTGAGGTCTTTTTTGCCGAAGAACTTTTACTCGAAGCAGAGTTAAATATTCGCTCAAATACCGCGACGAACAAATATTTGAAAAAAAATTTGAAAAATCTTTTCTCAATAAGGTAGAAATAACTCCAGGAGTTTATCGGAGAGAAAAAAAAAAAAAAGGAGCGTTGGATCGATCGCTTATTTCGAAAGCTCTGAAGCATTCATTATCGCATCTTTCACAAATTTTTCCTCCATTGTCCGGGTAAATATATATCGACAAAAAGTATCTCGGCTCGAAGAATAAGATAGCGCAAGTCTTGGAGCTTTGCTGGACCATTTTCCACGTGGCGTGAGGTCGAGGCTGCTGCCCAAAGGCGTAAACGTTAAGGGGGTGGGGGAAATGACGAATCGGTAAATTATACAGCATCTTTGGGGCGAGGGGGTGGGGTTCACCGGAAGAAAGCAAGGAGAAGCAGAGGAACGATCGTCGAGGGTGAAAGCTTATCGGTCGTTAGGTAAAATCGATTTTCATGGGTACAAGAATTGCTACCCTCCGAACTTCACCCATTGGAGGGGAACAGGTACCCTATTACTTTTTTTTTGTGTCGAGATAAATATTTATTTATTTACTTATTTATTTTTACAGTCGCCGGGACGAGCCCTTGAAAATATAGTAATATATATATAAAATGTACGAAAAATATGATACAAACTAATAATAATATAAAATATATATGAAAACGTACAAAAAATTTTTGGAGGGCGCTCGAAGACATTTAAAAAAATTAAAAATTCTAAATTCAGTTCAATCAACTTTTAACCCAACAATTGTATTTGATTTAGTTAAATCAATTAACTTCTTTCGTTCATTATTAAAAAATCCATTTCTGATTCAATGAAACCTTCTTCTTCAACTTCAAAGAAATGTGTTTTTACGCCATCTATGTTCTTTTCATTGACTTCAGGCAGTGGCACTTTCCTCGCCTCACCTCAAAATTTCGAAACCCATTTTTTCCTAAAGTACTCGGCAGATAAAGCTCAAATTTTGGGAAAACTTGCGGGAAGATGGCAGAAATAGGCTAAGCTCGTGGCTCCTCGAAACGCAAAGTCGTTCGTCCAGGAGAACGGTTAAACAAAAGAGTGAGGTTAGGTGCGAGAGAGGCAGGTCCATAGGCACTTGCTGCAGTTGACTATATCTTTTCTTTAAGTCAACGAAAACGTCTCTTTAAAACAATGAACAACAAAAAAATCAATCCACCCATTTCTTCGGTACCAATGAAATCTTCTCCCTCGTTGTAAGCAGTACAGTCCCAACATAAACCTATTGCTCACCAGACGATCGCGTCTTCCATATCAGTTCGCCAGTTTCAGTTTCATGCTCTACCTTGTATTCCCTGAAGTTATTACCAGACGCATGTATCTCAACGGCAACGATACGTGAACGTCTCTGGCTCGTAACGACAATTTGAAGCCAGCGTTCGTTTCTCACCTGATTACCTGTGAAACTTTTCCATTTTATGGCGAAGTTTATGTATATGAGGTGACATATATATATATATGTGTATATATATATATATTTATAAGGCAACACGAGATTTTCAACAACGTTGAAAAACTGCTTTTAGCGGACAATCATCCAGGCAACGTTGATGATGTCCCAAGTGCGTCACGTAATAATGTCACAATTTGCATAAAATGAATAGAAACCTGGAGTCTGGAGTAAAAGACAAGGGGAAAAAAATTGAAGCGAAATATCGGGTGTGGTGAACGAACGTCGGAAAATACGCTTCGGGCGCGTATTTGCGCCTGAATTGGACGTAGCTTTTGCGATCTTGTATTCAACGCTTATAATATTGAGCGCTTCGCTGCAGACACAAAGCTCAACAACTATGTACGACTTTGTCTATTTACACACTGCGGCAATATTAAAACGCGGCGTGGGCGTTGAAGGTGCAACATTGTCCCACCTTAGTTGACCTCTGACTCGCCCACGCAAAGAATATAGTACGAAGAGGGTTTTCAATATACTCCCAATAATTTAGGAGAAAATATGTGGGACAAAGTGGGACACTCCGACGATTTTCAAAAGCTCGTTTCTACGATACAATTCAATCGAATTTTCCGAAAGCCGATATTTTCAAAGTTGCTATGAGTGTTCATTTGGGGACGTGTCCCATTTTGTCCCACCTTTCCCTACTTCATAAAAAACATAATATAAACATAAAAATTAACCCGTAAATAAAACAAAATGTCAGAAAAAACACACAAATGAAAAAACTTCATGATGAATATATTTGAAAAAATCTTCAAACTTCACAAAAAATATATTAATCACGTATTTTCCATTTTTTTTTTTTTTTTTCTTTACAAAATAATTTTTTCATTTGAGAAAACAATAGCAAAATTGACCTGTACATTAATATACAAACAATATTCTTGCAGTAAACATTTTCAAAATTAATTATTCGAAGAACCTCGTATAATTGATAAATGTAAAAAAATGTTTAATTCAAGAAAAAATTTGAGAAATCGATACTCATGCGTAACGGGACGTTGTCCCTTTCTCCCCTCGCCCGCAATTTGCATATTTACCCGATTTTAGTGGAAAAAAATTGAGACACCGGAAGTTTTCGTATAAATAGGTGAAAAAAAAATGTTCTCGTTACACGAGGAAAGTTGGAAGGTTCTCTTGTGAATTCATAGTTCGTTGGGCCAATTAGATCGGAGCTCGGTGGCGATAACTCGGCTAATTGACCGCGGCGTTGTCCGCGAGGCTTTTCAGATGCGAGGATGACCAGAATGGTATTTTCAAGTACACGAAGCGTCCGAGCGATACACAAGCTCCGAACAGCTCGTAATCGCGCGGAAAATGAGAGGTGGGGGCGTCGCGACGCTGCTGTGTGTCGCACTTCTTGCGGAGACTCTCTAGCCTAATTACTGTCACTCCCTCTATTCGAGTACTTTTGCTATTAGCGAGCGACTCGTGCGAGTTTCTTCACAAACTTTGAAACGCGTGAAATTTAGCGGCTCGCAGTGTATCGTGAAAAAAAAAAAAAAAAAAAAACCACAGAATTGTGGAATAATTATTTGGAAACCCTGGAATATTAATTTTATTCATTCACTCCATGTGAACCTGACCCTGTCACATTAAGTGTTTCGAAGATTTCTATTTTTTTGTTGTTGCAAAAACTGTATTTTGTATTTGTATTTTTTTTTTAGATTATTGATCTATTAAATTATTCAGAAATGTTATTTTTTTGTTATTATTGGCATTCGACTCACTGTAATCGTAATTTCATTCGGAATTACGTACTAAGTGTTCGAAGATTTTTTTATTTTTGTCAAAATTGTATTTTATGGTTATCAATTTTTGGAAATATTTCAATGAATTTGCAGAATTTAATTTCCTTTGCATAAAAAGTGGTATTTTATTTTTATTACATGACTAATTACTGTGACTTCATTTACACTAAATGCTACTTCGTTTCTGAGTGTTGTTAAGAGAATTAAGTTGTGTCATTAATTTTCAATGTCGAATAATGATTAATTTTAATATTCAATCTCCAGATCACTACTCCAGAATCCATGACGTAACATGCGACACGTCTTTTTTTTTAACTCCATAACACCTTTATGTTAATTGTAGGTTTTTATGATACATTCCATTCTTTTTACCTTGAAACTTGTGTAACCTTTGAAGTCATAAGTATTTTGGTAACGTCATGGGAAAAAAAAGATTTTCGTTGAATAATTACAATTTTCAATAGTATAAGTTTTTTAAAAATAGATCAATCCTTTTGCTAAGTGTAGGTCAATTGAAACGAGTTATGTTAATTTTTTATAATGATTCCTGATTTAATAAAAAAAAATTTAATCATCACTAATTTAATGGAAATAAAAGAGTATTACTAAGCTGATCAAAATTCCGTACGTCCGAAAGATAAATTTTTCTCTGAAATATTAATCGTAGATGCATAAATAAAGGAGTGCAAAAAGCGCCACAGAGTCTCGTGAATAATGTGTGCAAAGGGTTGAACACTCGTTGAACTAATACGAGGAGTCTATACTAAAACTGGTAGGAAATCGTTGGTGGTCAGTGGGATGCGGTTCATCTGCCAGTTTCTCGATGAGCAAAAAAGAAAATCGTGCAGCAGTACAGTAAATGTACGCGGGGGTATAGGATCTATGAGATATACGAGTGAGAACTGGGAGCGCACCAGTCGGATAATTAGTGCGGTCGGTCCTAAACTTTCGTGGCGCAATTAGCAGTCCAACGGTGTGTAACGCACGGTCCTGGTGAGGTGGGTAACGTAAAACATTTCCTCCAAACTCCTAGACCCGTGTGCCCTGCTCTCCAACGAGCAAAGGGACAAAAAATCAAGGGCTGGTGACTCATCCACTGGCAAAAAAATATATATGGGGCGTTTCAAATCAGCAACCGAAAGACTTTGAAAATTTTTACTTCACACGAACTCCAACGAGCAAAGGGCCAAAAAATCAAGGGCTCGTGACTCTTTCACCGGCAAAAAAATATATACGGGGCGTTTCATTTCAACAACCAAAAATCTCGAAAAACAAAGAAACTTCAGAAATTCTTACTCCAACGAGTAAAGGGCCAAAAAATCAAGGGCTGGTGACTCTTCCACCGGCAAAAAAAAATATACGGGGCGTTTCATTTCAACATCCAAAAATCTTGAAAAACAAAAAAACTTTGGAAATTTTTACTCCAACGAGCAAAGTGACAAAAAAGTGAAGAGCTGGTGGCTCATCCACCGGCAAAAAAAAATATACGGGGCGTTTCATTTCAACAACCAAAAATCTTGGAAAATAAGAAATCTTTGCAAATCTTCACTTCAACGAGTAAAGCGAAAAAAGTGAAGGACCGGTGACTCATCCGCCGACAAAAAATATATATAGTGCCTTTCAAGTCAAAAACAAAAAATCTGGAAAATCAAAAAAGTTCATTCTATCGTTAATTTTACTGTGCATTTTATATCAATCATCACACACCACATTTGTAAATTTCACATTACTCGTCACATTGAAATTACAATCGTTTTTTTATTTTTTTTTTAACAGTGTGCGAGTTTGGTGGCCTTCGACCGCTCGTACGTCCGTCGAGTCCCCACGGCATACGTGCACCGGCATATACGCGCGATTAATGCTAAATCCGTAAATACGAATGCAGGATACGTGAGGCCAGTGGTTGAGGCAACACGCCGCTCGTATTCCTCGAGCGCGGTGAGAAAGTAAGGGGAAACGGTTGAGCAATTAAACTCGGTGTCGAGGGTTGTGCGCGATGTGAATTCCCAATGTTCGCGTTTGACATACGAGAACTCGCCGTCATAAACTTATATACGCTCATAGTTATACCGCGGACTGTCTGCCCAATGCTCGCTTGTACTACTTGTAGCAATTGCGGCAAGACATTGTCAGACACTCGTCCGATTCTCAAGGGAATTACCTCGTAACATTACAAGCCTGTCACACTCGGAATATATTATACTATATTACGAATATGAAAATGAGTAATTAGAGTTATGACTTGTGACACTTGACACAGACGACGTTCATAATGTCCGACCCAAAACCAAATGATTTGATTTTTAATTTTAATTTTCCTTTGGCCTGTCGTAACAATTATTTATCTATTTTCTTATTATTTGTAAGAGGGAGAAAATCATTTTTCGAATATTTTTTTATTTTTGTTCATGCCCAATTTGGGGGGAATGTACTTTTTCTTTCATCGTTGCCTGAACAAGATTTTTGGATTTTTATGTCAGGATAATTAGAGTGGTCCGAAACATCGCGAAAAGTGACTTAGAAAAATATGTTTGTGCGTGTGTGCACGGCTTACGAATTCATAAAAATGGAATTTTAAAAAATTGGCATACTTTTTTACCCTGTATTAAATCTTCAAGGCAAATTGGCCCTTTGATCCAATTTTTATCATCGTAGCTGAATATGAAAATAAAAAAGGATGCAAAGTAGAACCTTGCGCATTGCTTTCTCATTAAATTCTGTTCTTTACAAAGCAACCTCAACGAGGAAGCAAAATGACCAAATCCATTGACCGTCAAACTTATATCTATCGAATTCCGCAGCCAAATTTTCGATAGTAATTTTCAAAAATTATCCTTGAAAACTAAATTATTTAAAAATTCCGATACATTTTTACCCCGCACAAAATGTCCAAGACTAATTGTCCCTTTAATCCAATTTTCACCATCGTTACTGGATATACAAAAATAAAAATGTCCAAATTTATGCCCACGAAATCTCACAGCCAAATTTTCGCATTCTCTTCAAAGCCCTTATCGTCGTCA
Source organism: Clistopyga incitator (assembly GCA_947507545.1). Taxonomy (NCBI): domain Eukaryota; kingdom Metazoa; phylum Arthropoda; class Insecta; order Hymenoptera; family Ichneumonidae; genus Clistopyga; species Clistopyga incitator. Next base: position 362,548 of record OX382177.1, read on the forward strand.
ATTGATACCTTTGTGGCACAAAAGCTTCGGCATTAACTTGCATATCTGGGTAAAGAGGTTAGTGGCCCTTTCTCCCTTCGTTTTCTACGCCCGATAGACGATTTTCCAGTAACGTGCGCCCACCAAGCGACGTCGCATAGCGGCGAGAGCCCGCAGAATTGTCGAGCAGGGCCAAAGGGGTGGGAAAGCGAGTGGAACGGAGAGTGCGCGTCGCGGTGTAGCTCTCGATGCCTCGACTCATGCATAACCTATCCATATATGTATATATAAGTGAGAGGGAGAGAAGAGATTTGTCGGAACGATATCGCGAATGCGGCGAGGGGATGAAAAAGGAAAGATAGAGTTGTATATATGCGGAGGGTCGATGGGAGTGAGGGACGAGTGCATATACCACACACTAGACAACAGGGAGGGAGTGAGGCAGGCTGAGGGTTTACAGAAGCGAGTTTGGCAGCAAAGCGAAAGGGATGGAGGATATTCGCCAGGCACAAATACCCACAGACCTATATCGCAAAACCCGGATATAGCCCGGCGGCTCGACACAGAGGAATATACTATGATTTATCAGGCATTCTATGCGAAAGCTAATGGTTTTAATGGTCGGAAGTGGCTTAGTTATTTAAAAGAATAATACCAAGTAATAGTACTTTATGCCACTAATGCGAGAAGTGCAACTTCTCACATGCGAAGCGAAGTGTGTGAGAAATTACTGCATGCCGATAGTGCGAGAAGTGCAATTTCTCACACGCGAAGCGAAGTATGCGAGAAGTCACTTTATGCCACTAGTGCGAGAAGCTGCTTTTCTCACACGCGAAGTGAAGCGTGCGAGAAGTTATTTTATGCCACTAGTGCGAGAAGAGCAACTTCTCGTACCACACTCTGGACAACAGGGAGAGAGAGAACGAAGTAGGCTGAGGGTCATCAGAAGCGAGTTTGGCAGCAAAGCGAAAGGAATGGAGGATATTCGCCAGACCCCAATACCCACAGGCCTATATTGCGACAGCCGGATATAGCCCAGCGGCTCGACACAGAGGAATATACTATGATTTATCAGGCATTCTATGCGAAAGCTAATGGTTTTAATGGTCGGAAATGGCTTAGTTATATAAAAGAATAATATAAAGTAATAGTACTTTATGCCACTAATGCGAGAAGTGCAACTTCTCACACGCGAAGCGAAGTATGCGAGAAGTCACTTTATGCCACTAGTGCGAGAAGCTGCTTTTCTCACACGCGAAGTGAAGCGTGCGAGAAGAGCAACTTCTCGTACCACACTCTGGACAACAGAGAGAGAGAGAGAGAGAGAGAGAGAGAGAGAACGAAGTAGGCTGAGGGTCATCAGAAGCGAGTTTGGCAACAAAGCGAAAGGAATGGAGGATATTCGCCAGACCCCAATACCCACAGACCTATATCGCGAAAGCCGGATATAGCCCGGCGGCTCGACACAGAGGAATATACTATACTTTATCAGGCATTCCATGTGAAAGCAAACGGTTTTTTACGGTGGAAAAAGGATCAGCTAATTAAAAGATTAATATCAAGTAATAGCATTTTAGGATACTAGTGCGATAACAAAGCTTTTCGCATGAGTTTCGTATACAACTTTATGCCACCAGTGCGAGAAATGCGACTTCTCACACGCGAAGGGATATACTATGTTGCATTAGGAATTCCATGTCAAACCGTATAAAAACTGCTGAGTAAAAATAGTTTCTGCGATTTTTGTCACAGTTTTAAGATGCGCAATTTTTCAAAAATATTTCTTTTGTGATTTAAAAAATAATGATACTCACGAATCACCAACTACTGTCGAAAGTAATTAAAAACATAACAAATGATTCTTTTAAAAAAATATTACTAGCTTGAAACATTAAGTGACCATATTCATTGAAAAAAAAAAAAAAAACAAATAAACATTACGATTGACATTTGCCAGACAATATTTTTAACCTGGCTTATTAATAAAAGGCCAAGGCGAACAAAACGAAAAATAGCGGGATTGAAATAGAATGCCTTGTATATACGAGGCTGGAGGCCTGATAGCCTCGCGCGAGGCTCACTCTCGCGTTACTCCCAACCCCTTTTGCCACGCGCCCACCGAACCTCGAATATTAGGGTGACAAATGGCAAACTGCCCTCCTGCCCCCTTTTATATATACCTTATCACGCTATAGCGATACTAGTTGTACATAGTAGTTGCTGCGTATCTATATTTATATACATATATATATGTATTTCACAGATATTTATATGCTGTGTGTCTGTATGTATAAATATATATATATTTCTGTGCTTCGTCGGGCGTTCTCACACTTCGCATTTTATGGAGTGTGGAGCAACCCCTCCTCCCCCGCCCCCGACTCTCGAAAAGTTTTTCTATATGACGCTTTATTTATTCTACACGAGCTTCATAAGCATTATATTCAACTCTGCTTTTTCGGCGCTCGATTTCGCGCCCGACGAGACTGCAACTTTTTGTCGAGTCACTTCAGAAATGTGCACACCGGAAACGTTCGACATGAACGATTTGTTCGGTTTGAATTGCCCGGAAACTGTGATCCAGTGGATTTTATGAATTTTTTTTTTTTTTTATTCTTTGAAACGATAGAAATGAGAAAAAGTTTGTTATTGAATAAATGGCGACACCATTTATTAAATGGTAAAAATAAATGGTAGTACCAATATGTATAACCATTTTTCAAATTGTTTATTAACCCGTCGATAAAGGGTTGAAAAATTATTATTCCATAAGTTGGTGTAAAAAATGTTTAATGCTTTGATTAGATTGATCAAATTCGATTGATTAATTGATTATTTTGCAAAATTGGCTTTAATTGTGTGCAAACATAAATATAGTAAATATTCCATTCGAGTAACAATTTGAGGAATAACAATTTTTTCACTAATTGTTTTTTAGAATTACGTCCAACGATTCTTGGGAAAAAAGTATTCCATAAGTTGTCATTAAAAATTAATAAATCGGCACGTTTATTGGATTGCAATTTTACCGGAATAAATGTGAGTTAATGTTGTGAAATTAGAGTCAAATGTCTTTCTTATAACCCTTCCGAGCTCGATGTCATTGCTATGCAACTTTTCGTCTAGTCATTGTACGTATATAGGACATTCCACGTAGTTCGAACCTCGTCGACTTTCCGATCGAAACCGCAATTTTTTACATCAATTTCATATCTCTGAAAAGCACAATTTTTTAATTATTTTTTTAACACATTCTTATTTTTTATAATATAAATATTTTCGCTAAACAGGCGATTTTTTAATTTTTCCGTCATTCTCCATGTTAAAATATACACGTTTTTATTTTTCCCGAATTTTTACTGTGTATATCGAAACCACGTGGAATGCCCCATACAAAAACGAAGGACCTTTCTGCTACAATATTTTTAGTCCTTAGAAATATTTTTACAGAATTCACATTTAGATTTGAAAAAAAAAAAAAAAAATACCGTCAAACATTTGTTTACTTCAGCAATAAAAAAATCCTGAAAAGTTTTGCACATTTTTCAAAATAATGTAATAAAAATTCCACGGGAAATATATTCCGCAATTATCGCGTTGGGGTTTCTCTTTTTCTTACGCAATTAATTATGCACAAGTGAACTATGGAAAACGGATAATTACCAATACCAGAAGAAAATCGTAAATCATTTCGTGTAGGAAGGTTTTTAAAAAGTAATATCATATTAATGACGGAAAAATAAATTCCGCAAATCCCGCTCATTTTTCTACTGTCCGTACGTAATTATTCCCAATAAAAAACGGCGAGTGTAAAATAGTCGTCGAACTGGTATAATCCAGGCAATAAATTTCCCATCTGATCGCGGACAAACACTATTTCTAGGGAAATTTTTTTCCGGTGCATTTGCGCCGCGCCGCGGTGAATTGTCGAAGGAGAGATGCACGGCGACGCCATTTCGCACTTTGAGGCGTCGCGCGATTGTATATAACCTAGTCGTTCTTGGCTTTATTAACGCAGTGCGATCGAGAGTGCTGGATCCCGCATGGATCGACGCGGAAATGGAGAATAAATTTTGTTCTCAGCTGCACACACACTCTTGGATATATATATGGGGCATTCCATACCAACTCGACGAGGATCTGACTTTGGCTCTGATTTTTTTCATGTTCTTGATCTATCTCTAAACAGCAACCATGATTTTGACTAGATTTTATTTAAAGGATTTATATACTTGTGATTATTTATAACGACAACAGTGAAGGCTGTTTATTAGGTATCTTAAAAAATTCTGCCACATATTGTACCGGATATCTATTTTTTTAAGCTCAGGCCTAAAGTCGGTTGGACCTCGCTTCTATTTTTTACGAATTTTTATTCGAAAGTAAAAACGACAAAAATTTCGATACGTACCTCAGGCTTCGGAGAATTTATTTGGATTTTTTTAAGACGATTTTTGTTAGTACAAGTTTTTTTTTAATTACCATTATTAAAGTTAGGATTATTTATAACAAATATATTGAAGGTCATAATTTAATAATGTGAAAAAATCCACTAAAATAGTGTATTCAAAATCAAGAATTTCGAGCCATTTTCGATAATGGATCAGTGGAAAACCCTTTTTTTTTAAATCGAAAAATTCCGGACAAACGACAGTCTGCTTAGAAAGTTGTTGAAAATATTAATATCTGATACAGAATTCATGAGAATTTAAAAAAAAATTAAATCGCTTCACGTGTTTTCGTTATAAATAATCATAAGTATGTAAATTGTTTAACAAAAAATTGAACAAAAAATGTGGTTGCTGTTTGGAGATAGAACAATAACAGAAAGACTGGGGGATGAAATAGAAGAGGTCGAGGGTCAGACCCAGGTCGAGTTGGTATGGAATGCCCCGTATATACAGTATATAGAAAAGTAGTAGAGCGTTCGCGGAGTCCCATGCCGATTGTAAAGCCGAGGCTCGTGGTACACACAGCAGAGATGCCGTAGCGCAGTAGCGGCGCGCGTTGCCCCATCCTCTGCATATAACCCGTAGCGTCGCATAGGTATTTCCATTTTATCGGGCTTTCGATATCTAACATAGGATTTCCCATCACAATATTCCTCTGCCTTCTTTCTCCACCGTTCTATTTCACCTCCCGCTCGTAGAAACGTACGTGTGCCTCTCGCATTCTCTTTTATATATATATATATACATGTATATATGTATATATCCATATAGAGAGCCTGTCGAGCCTTTTTTATTCATTTATTTCCCTGCGCCTGTCGTCCCTCGTTATCCTTGACGATTCGAGTGACAGAAATCCGACGCGAGAATTTCGAGGATTGTTGTCACCGTCAATATGTACAACTGTGTATATAGATATCACACTTTTCGGTACATGGTAATGGCTGTATTCGCCTTGATCGTGAAAGGGATCGGTCGATGAATATGAACCTTTTTGGATTTAGGTCCAGGACTGTTTACGTCACGCGACCAACAGAATTTTGCAAAAAGTTGGTTACGAATTGATCTTATTATTATTGAGTGTGTATTGAAACGTTTGAATGATCTTGCAGGACGAAATAATCGAAGTCAGAATCGAAGTCGTTTTAGATCCTCTTCTACCTCGTGGAAGGGACGGAACTCGAGCTTTGTGCCAGCGGAATTGTGTGGAGAGGGACGAGTGTCTATTTTGGCCGCTAGATGGCCAAACGCGGCGGCGTTTCGCGCAAGCGAAGCGTGCGTGACGGTTACTGAGACCCAAGCTAGCTATCTCGCTGGGGTTACTTTAGTTTCCCTACCAAAAGTGGGAAACCCTACCTCGGACACGAGGCAATCCCTAATGGGACCTCATGCAAATTTTACATTGTATTAGTATGTGTAAGTGCCAAGTACATACATAGACTGGAAAAGTATCTCTGAGCATACTAGGCAAACCAGCCAGAAAAGAATACGATACCTTTGAACGTCGGATTGATACGGGTTCCAGAATTCAAAAAGTCGTGGAATTTTGCTAACCTCTACCTTACGAGTGTGCATCGCGTGAATCGGTTTTGTCTTTGGTGGCTTAACATCGTAGTGAGAAAAAGTTGTGAGGTAAACTGGTCCCACACCGAGAGAAAAAGTTTTATTGATTCACGGAAATTGCCGCAAATAAAATGAAATACTTGAGTTTCAATACTATATTTTCTATGGATGATCTCAGACTCAATGAAAAGTATTGATATTAAATCAAAGGAACATTTATGTAAATCAATAAACCTTCTTCATTGATTATAATAAAATCGTCCATGATCCAATGAAACCTTCTCTTTAAACTTCAAAGAAATGTGCATTTACGCCATTCATGTACTTTTCATTGACTTTAAGCAGTAGCGCTTTCCCCACTCCACCTCAAAATTTCGAAACCAATTTATTTCTAAAGTACTCGGCACATAGAGCTCAAATTTTGAGAGGACATGCGGAAGTATGGCAGAAATAAGTTAACCTTCTGCCTTCTCGAAATGTGAAGTCGTTCGTTCGGATAACGGGAAAACAAAAAAGTGAGGTTAGGTGCGAGAGAGACAGGTCTATAGGCACTTACTACCATTATCTATATCTTTTCTTTGAATCAATGAAAACGTCTCTTTATACAATGAAACTGTTTCTTTATCATACGGTCAACAAGTAAATGTTCCCTCACAGCCAATGAGATGTTCTCTTTGAAATGCGGATGCACTATTTCATTGGAATCGATAAAATGAATAAATAAAACATCAAACCACCCATTTCTTCGACGTCAATGAAATCGTTTCTCTCGGTTGCAGAAATGCAGATTCTATGCTTCTATGCATATTCTGTGCTGTGAGGTTAGGCTAAATATTTACAGTATAGCATCTGGTTTGTAAAATCGCTCAATTCGACAGGTCGTAAATTACGTGTGTACGTTATAATTGCGTAGGCAGGAAACTCACTGATACGCAGCAACAGCTGTAGTCCAATTCATGGGATACACTTTATTTCCAAACATGGTCAAACGACAAGGGCGTCAAGACGCCGGAGAGTCACGGGACCCCCGATGTTTAATCCGTGCCCCCCCCTCACTTTCCCGCTAATGCGATGGTTCCCTTCACACGACGATCATACTAACACTCCTCACGGATTCTTTATTACTGTTCCGGTGATACAGCACAGATGGAAGTCGTCGTCGACGTCGTCAACGTCGTTGACAGTCACAACAGCGCACCTGATTACTGGAGAAGCGCGTGGTCGTCGAGCTACCGGCTCGCAATGATTCATGGCGCATTCGCCTGCAGTTGAAAAAGTTTCCACGGGCATAAATCATTCGGCGGCTCTATATGTACAGCCGTGGACGCGGTCACACTTTTACCTCATCCACTCGATTCAACCGAGAGCTATGCCCCCCTGTTGACGGTAAAATGCACTGCATTGCACTCGACGGTCAACCGCAACGTCACCTGTAACTTAACCGGAAATCGATTCCACGAGGCTTTAGACTCTGGCAACCTTGAAGATGGCTTAAGGGGTGATAACCATAACCTACCACCCAACTACGAATGCGGCGATACATTGTCAGCTCACTTCGTAGTCCACTATTTTATTCATTAATCATTTGCAAATATTTTTAAATGGACATAGAAAGAAATATACTTTTTAACTAATTTTACTTTTTTTTTTTTTAATTACTAAATATGTATGGTAGTGATCCTCTTATCATATTTTTAAAAACTTATTTTCGAAAAAGAATTGAGAAAAAGTTTCTTGCTCGAGCATCGTGCAAAATCGTACTTCTCGCACGGAGTGAAATAAAGTGCTAGTATGCCACTCGGTGCGAGAAGCGGACACTTTTGGCACTGGTGCAAAAAATAAAATAAAAAATGAAAATTTTCGCAAACATTCACGTATTCCTTGTGGAAAATAAAAAAATGGCCTCAAATTTTGTTCAAGTGTGGGTTTCAGGATGAAAAATAATAATTTTTTAATTCTGATAAATTTGCAGTGGAGATAATGGGCCCGGTTCAGTATCGACCTCCTGATAATCCTCCACGGGCTTCCACATTCAATCCTGTGTTTATGGTCCGCGGTTGGCTGCACAGGGTCCGATTAATCAAAAGCTATTGCAGACCTCAGTTAACATGGAACGTTGACTATCATAGGACAGATTATTGCTTGGCTAGCCGCGTATATCAATGCCTCTTCCGATTCTCGTAGATCTAAATCTTATCACTATGTACAATGATGTTTGATACGGCTAATATTGAATTTTAGATTTGGCTGATTTGGCAATTTGTGGTCTGAAGAATCTGATAAATACAGAATAGACGAAATAATTACCGATACTATCAAATTCTATTGAGTAGTGCCCGATCAAACGCGCAATATATCTACTGGAATTAATTAATGTTCCCTAACTTCCCACAAAATTTATCTAAATATGATGCGGATCATTTTTATCACTGTCATGACATGGAAAGAAGTCGAAATCATTTTTTAAATTGATCATTCATCTTTGACATTTTTTGTTTTCAACCTATTCAAAGTTTTAACATAGTGACTAACTTAATTAATTAATTCTCCTTTTTTATAAAGGAATAAAAAATGCCTTTGTGTAGAGTCTGAAGCAAGCTTACCGGTAATCAAGTCAGAAAAATAAAAATAAAAGACATGCTATTTTTATCCTCAACTCACTTCTTCTTCTTTTTCTTCTTCGCTTCATTCTCATCTGTAATATTCTGAAGCTAACGTGATAACCGATTTTACAGCGTCTAGTCATACCCCTTAACCCACCACCCTTTCATCCATATGAATAATAAGAATCGATGAAGAATCGTGAAGAGAGCTCACTCCGTAGATCCCACTATAGGACTACATTATATCGAGCTTTGCTGCAGTCTTCGCCTTATTGAATTCTGCATAGAATATGAACTCCCTGGAACTCTGGGAAGGAATGAATGAATATAAATAGTCGATAGTATAGGAAAAGAATGAATGAATATGAATCCACTGAAAAATCTACAGAATATAAATCCAGAAGCTAACATGATTGGAACGGAGCGAATCAAACCAGTCCGTAGCAGTTCGAGCTCATTCCAAACTTCTATATTATTGTTATTCCGTGATAATAATTTTACAGGTAGTATAGAAAATGAATAAATGTATTAATGAATTGACTAAGGGATCCAATGAATATAAATCGTGGGGCTAACACGATCAGATCGGACCGATTCGAACCAACGCAAAACTGTCCAGACTCGTCCGAAACGTCTCTATTATCCTTATTTCGTAGTCATAATTTGAAAGACGGTATGGGTAAATAATAAATGAATCCGAATGCACTGAAAAATCTTCTAAACATAAATGCGCTAACTTTGATAGAAGCGGAGTGACTCAAACCAGTTCACAACAGTCCGAACACATCCCAACTCGCTGTATTATCGTTATTTCGATGTAATAATCGTTGTTATAACTCAATAGACAGTGTCGATAAAGAATAAGTGGATCTGGATCCCTTGAAAAATCGTAAAATTATGAATTCGCCAACGGTGATGGAAGCGGAACGTTTCAAACCAGTGCACAACAGTCCGAACACATCCCAACTCGCTGTATTATCGTTATTTCGATATAATAATCGTTGTTATAACTCAATAGACAGTGTCGATAAAGAATAAGTGGATCTGGATCCCTTGAAAAATCGTAAAATTATGAATTCGCCAACGGTGATGGAAGCGGAGCGTTTCAAACCAGTGCACAACAGTCCGAACACATCCCAACTCGCTGTATTATCGTTATTTCGATATAATAATCGTTGTTATAACTCAGTAGACAGTGTCGATAAAGAATAAGTGGATCTGGATCCCTTGAAAAATCGTAAAATTATGAATTCGCCAACGGTGATGGAAGCGGAGCGTTTCAAACCAGTGCACAACAGTCCGAACACATCCCAACTCGCTGTATTATCGTTATTTCGATGTAATAATCGTTATAACTCAATAGACAGTGTCGATAAAGAATAAGTGGATCTGGATCCCTTGAAAAATGGTAAAATTATGAATTCGCCAACGGTGATGGAAGCGGAGCGTTTCAAACCAGTGCACAGCAGTCCGAACTCATCCCGACTCACTGTATTATCGTTATTTCGTTATACTAATCTGGTAGAGGTTTCGATATAAATTTATAATCGCAAGAAAACGTCGAATTGCTCGAACCAAGGAAGGAAGAGGTAAAACACTTTGAGTCTCCGGAGAGGCAGAGCCAACGGGCGTTAATCCACTTTGTCAGCATTAAAACCGTCCGCTTCCTTCACGCCAGTTTTATCGAGTTGGTGAACTACGGGAGAAGAATAAGTTGCTTCTTGTCCTCTAGCGCTTTCTCTCTCTCTTTTACTTACACCCGAGCATAATAACCCTCGCGACCTTTCTTCTCACTCATCGGCCCTTCTACTCTCTCTCTCTCTCTCTCTCTCTCTCTCTCTCTCTCTCTCTCTCTCATCTTTATTTCCCTCCTTCTCGTAACTTTCTCTCTTTCGCACGTTGGTAAGGCCATCAGCAGATAGTCCAAGCGCGGAAGCAGCTCTCCCTTCACCCACTATCCCTATAGGTAAGAGGCTCACCTTCTCTCCGGGCACCACTGCCTCTCTATGCTGCTTTTAAGCATCCTACCGCCCAGCAAAAACATTCTCCCGAGACCGCGAGAAGCTTCGACCTGGAATTTTTTAATGGCTACATCGCCCTCGGGATTTTCACTCTCACACCGACCGCCCGATTTTGCTAGGACGTCTTGAACTGTGTGAAACTACTACTGGAACTGATGCTGCTACGAAAACTTGCTTGTCAGAGGGCTTTTGTTCTCTCTTGCGATTTTAATGAAGGACCTTGGGAAGCCACACTTGATATACTCTTTTTGTCTAAAAAAAACACACACACACACCTGCCGGTGAAAAAATGTTGCCAGAAGTCATTCGCTCGTTGTAAAAAATCCGAGGCATGGCAAGTAGATAAAAAAGTGTGCCAAAAAAATGATACAATGAAAAAAAAAAAAAAATTCTTACGTTTCTCGATTTCTTCTTGCAGTTCTCGAGAAATCTTTGAAAGCTCTGAATTTCGTACCCTTTTTTATTTTAACAAAGTTGTTTTTCAAATACATGAATTGAACAATAATACAGAAAATCCATTTTAAGAAATCTTCGAATGACGAATTTCAAAAATGTAAACAAATTTGCAAAAAACAAAATAAACATTATGAATTATGAAGAGATGAATACGATTGCTACGAATTATTGTTAACATTGCATTTTAATTATTATTCAAAACCAGTATTTCAGTAATTGCAATGGGGTTGATATTCTTCAGATTTCTTGTTTTTCAGCGAACTTTTGGTAAAAAGCTTGCACATCATTTTTTTTTTTTTTCCGGTGAAAAATAATATTTTATATTCTTCCGGTGTGGTATCCGATAGAGTTTCAAGTTTCAACTTTTGGTTGCGGAGAGTGGCCCGGGGGTAGAGCGTAAGGGTCTCGCGCCTTGAGAGACGTAAAATATAGGAACCGCAGTAGCACCACCACGCCCACACAGAGATATGCGGGGGCGCCAGGTACATGTACGTAGAGAGACATAGACACGTAAATCCGGAGACAGGTACTCCGTCTACGCCGCGAAACTCTATGGCACGACTAATTATACTTCGGCCCGCGGCAGATCTCGTTGGCCCGGCTCGTCGAGAGGCGGAAAGCACCCCATTAAGGCGAGCTCTGCCTCTCGTCGGGCCGGCCTCTACGAGACCGTATATCTCCCCGGCGAATATAGTGCTTTACAGAAGCAGAGCGAGAGAGTAAAACAGAGAAGCAGCAGCAGCAGCAGCAGCAGCAGCAGCAGTAGGAGTAGAGCCTCGTTCGTTGGAGCGCCAGAGTCAATACGGAGAAGCACGCGAGCAGCGGAGAGAGTGCCGCGCGGACTTTCGCGTTCACCGCCACACCTGCTTGCTCATTCCCATTCTCACACTTATACTTACACTCGCACTTCCAATCACAGCGACCCTTACTCTCACTCGCATTCTCACACTCAACCTCATACTCAATTTCAGACCTTATTTTTTTTAAAACCATTTTAACGGTGAATTTACTGCGTTGGAATCGCACGCTGAACTGACCTCTCCGATCCTTACTGATTCTGAAAAAGCTGGACAACATTAATTGACGTCCGGCGAAGCTCATCAGCGACACTCACACTCACACTTACGCTGATACATACACTCATTCTCACACTCAACCTCATTTTAATGGTGAATTTACTGCGTTGGAATCGCACGCTTTCCTGACCTCTCTGATCCTTACTGATTCTGAAAAAGCTGGACAACGTCAATTGACGTCCGGCGAAGCTCATCAGCGACACTCACACTCACACTTGCACTTGCAGTTACACTTACACTCACTCGCATTCTCACACTCAACCTCATTTTAACGGTGAATATACTGCGTTGGAATCGCACGCTTTCCTGACCTCTCTGATCCTTACTGATTCTGAAAAAGCTGGACAACATCAATTGACGTCCGGCGAAGCTCATCTTTGCACGTACACTCATCAGCGACACTCGGAAAGCTTCGCAAACTCCTCACGGACACTCGGAAATCTTCTACCTCACTCGTACACTTAACGTCGCCTGGTTGCCCTCGCATCTGGTCGCTATAACTCCCGACAACTACGTGCACTACCTCAAGCCTCATATACCACGGTGGACCCCACCTGAGAACCCACTACACCTCCTCAGTCTTTCCTCCAACGAGCCCTTAGCTTCAACCTCGTTCCGGCAGCAAACCGCACGCGATGTCGACGCTCACGGCGAGACACACAAATTCCCAATAATGCGCACATCCACCTACACCTATATAGTATATATGCCGGCACGAAGTAGATGCAATAAACGCTCCTCCGGTTGGATCATCCAATATATTAACCCGATCATTTCACTTTGGTGACGAATAATCACCGTAATCAACACAATTCATGCGCGATAACATTATTATTTAACTGTCACCGGCACAAGTGAATTCACTCCCCGAATAAGATCCATTTCCAGTAATCATCTGTTTATTATCATTCCATTGTAAATTTTATAAACCGGCATAACGAAAAAAAAAAAAGAAAATTTTTGTCAATTTTCTGATGCCAAAAAAAAATTCTTTTATGCAATAGTATATTTTCTTTTTTTTTCTGGGTTTAACAAAAATTTAATTAACTTAGAAATAGAATTCAATATTCTCAACTTCACAGTATTTCATTTGATAATCAAATACATAGTATTATTCGACTGTATTTGGTATTGGATTATCAACCACGAATTCTACGGGATCCAAGAGGCAAATAATGCAACTTTGTTTGATGTACTCCGAGCACTTGAGGCATTGGCTGTAACAGCTTGTTTGCCTGTTTCCTGGTGAAATTGAAACGGAGAAGCGATGCCGGTGAATTTTGGATGGAATATAAATAAACCGCTGTAAAGTTGAATAATGGAGAGGAAAGTTTTGGGGGAAGGATTGCTGCTTCTCCCTCTGCTTGCCTCGCACTTTCCACAGTTGACTGAGAGTCGGAAAGGAGATCCTGAAAATTGTCTCCTCGAGCTCAGGCACACTTGGGATATATCAGAGTGCGAAACCGGAATTTCCATTACCTTAAAACAGTCGGGGCGTCTCGTCCTTTCGAATCCAGAGTTGAAGTAGACGAGGCGAGGGATCGAGATCCGAGGGCGTACGAAAGTGGAGGGAAGAGCTTTTCTCCGACGAAAGGGCGTCACGAAAACGTGACTACCTTCACGCTCTTGTGCTATACGTGAATCAAGTAGTAGCTCGCTTTGCTGCTGCTATAGCACGTTTCGTGCGTTTTCCTCAATGAGAGCTATATATAGTTGGGGATCGTTTTGAATCAGCACAAAAGATCAAATAAATTCGAAATTGGAAGATCAGGAATTGGGAAAAATCTATTTTTCAATTACGGCTCGATTTTCTAATTAATTTTCATCAACACGAGATTTATCAAATTCAGCAAACACCGGAAGGTATCAATTTTGGTAAGTCAGCAAAATTCGCTTTTTTTTGTTGCACGTAACAGAAATTTTTTGAGGCAAAGTATTAGAAAATAGCTTCTCTAGGGTATTTAAAAATTTAATTAAATTTTTTCTCAATTCCTTGAATAAATCGCAACTCATACGCCGCAAGATTCTTTAAATGCATCAATTATTTATTCAACCAAATGCCAACATTCGAAACATTGATAAATTTGTTTTTTTTTTTTTTTGTTAAATGGTAAATCGTGTATATGCGTTTGTGATGTTTTGACGTGTAAGTGGAAGTATAACGCCATGTTATTTTGGCAAGAGCGAGTGTTTCAATTTTCCATAAGACTCGTGAGATACATTCCAATTGTTTCATTGTTTTTCACATGTTTTATTTTTTTTTTTCAAACGTTTTGCTGGCCATACGAAACTAAGATTCGGTGCGCAATGTGCCGGGTACAATGACTCGAGCACCGACGCTCGCTTAAACCCGAAACGCGCGTAAAAATCCATCGATTTATGCGCGCGGTGTACAATCAGCGATTACAATTTTTTTTAAATTTCTGGAGCGTCCCCTCGACTAGGCTAAAATAGTAAGTTACGGATGGCCCCTCGCACGGCTCTTCATCATCTTACCTTCCCAATTAACTTTAATTCACAATAGTAATAACTCCTTTCTCGTCTCCGTCACACATCAGGGATGCTTACAACAATTTTCTTTGATTCTACCTCGTTTGATTTCTCGTTATAGTAAAAACTACGAGCGAGCGCGCGCCATCTGTCGTATTAGTACATCTCAACTCGTCCTCCGTGCATCCCGAGTGCTTTTCTACCTAACAACAGGTTTTTATTCGATGCCTTGTGCGTTCAATTAATAATGTACTCTCTCTCTTTCTCTCTCTATGTCTCCCTTTCAAACGGCATATCAATAATCTTCTTGAAAACTCTCTTAAAATGTAAGGTTCAATGTTAATTCACCGTTGATTAAAAACCTGTAAGCGCCCCCTGACGGAATATATCGTAGAACGAGCGAGACGATCACACTGGCGCCACCTTGCGTTAATTCTTACAATTTCATACAGGAATAAGTGTCTGCTTTATCAATCCATACATTTCAACATCTTCTCACCGTGCAATTCCTCGATTATTAATTCCTCATTATCGCTGAGCGTAGAGATGCTTTTAAAGAGCCACTAAAAAGTCCCAGCGCCCTCTACCTGAGCTCTTGTCAATCCCACGTTGCGTTGGCACCACTGAATATCATTACCTTCCCTTCCCCAAGACACACACACACAGACACTCGAGATCTCGGCACAAACAAACCCCAGAAAATATGCACAATTTTAGTCGCTAGTTGTGAGACCACGGCCTCTCAAAGTTCACACAGATATCTCCTGAATCTGAACGCGTTTTTTGGCACTTCCGGGTGTCCCGGGTTGCCGCAAGATGCCGGGACAAACGGCGGCGACGTTCGGCGCGAGCGCTTTTGGCGGCGGCGGAGGATCCGGCAAATCGTCATCGTCGTCATCCTCGTCTTCAGGATCTTCGTTATCGTCGTCCGCATTGTTCTGCGCAGCTACGTCCACGCAAGGCGATGGAGTTCGAGTCCGCGGTCTCGAACCTGGCGGATCTTTCCAGCCGTAAGATGGCGGGTCGACTGACACTCTCTTTCCACCGCCGGGTGGCGGTGAGCATTGAAATTCCTGCAGTTGAAGTTCCAACTCTTGGACAAGTTTCTGTTTGTGCGGCGGAGGACTCGATGACGGCGAGTCGTTTAGTACGAGCGACGAGAGCCTTTGTTTCCCACTGGGACCAACGTCGAGACCGGAACATCCGGCCTCAAGAAGCTCTTCCTTCTTCTTGTTGCCGAAACTCATCGAGGACGAGGAGTTCGACGAGTAACCCGCGTTTCTGCCGCGCTTGTGATTGAATATCCACGCGAATATCATGATATTGAGGAGGACGAAAAAAATGCCCAACGCTATTGTCACGGACATTGCGGTTATGTAACTCTGGTGGTGATTCGAGGCGAACTTACGGAGCAGATCGTTCGGTCCTGGACCTAGTTTCGGATTCTGGACTCGAGTGACTTCCGGCATACTCGTGGTAGCGCTGCCATTTGGTGTGCACTCTGTTGTTGACATTGGAATCGAGGACATGGACGCCTCCGTTGGAGAGGGCGCTGATAACGGCGGCGCTGGCAACGGCATCGCCATCGTCTGGGGACGCACCGAACCCTCGTAGAGACTCGGGCTTTCCGCCAGATGATGATGTCGCATGTTTATCTCGTATCCGGGACGATGCAGCTGCGGCAAAAGGTTCAGCCACAATGACATCTTGTGGCCTCGATAGTGAGAATGCATTTTAGTCGATAATCCTGCCTCGAGGTAGTACTGGTTTATCGAATCGTAAGCGTCCCAGAACGGAGGACTTCCGGCGCCACCTTCGTTCGGATCTCTGCAACATAAGAGAGAGGAACGCGGGGGTTTTCAGAATCAGTCACATCGTTCACATGGTTGCTGTAATAAATGAAAATTTACTGTAAATCATTATTTGAAGGCTGAAGGACTTCGGTCAATGGCCAATTGGCTTCTACTACTGTATAAATAGATAATAATTACATTATTAACGTGTTATGTAGAGATGGGAAATAAGTTGTTGAGTGGGAAATAATAATTTACATGTAAATTACAAGTTATGTTACTTGTTACATGGGGTGATATTGCGGTAATGTTACCGTGTTTGCTGAGTTCCTAAACTGAGTAGCAATTTTACCAAACATTTTTTTTTAACAGTTTTTAAACAATAACACGGTGACATTGTTGAGTGGGAAATAATAACTTACATGTAAATTACAAGTTATGTTACTTGTTACATGCGGTGATATTGCGGTAATGTTACCGTGTTTGCTGAATTCCTAAACTGAGTAGCAATCTTACCAAACATTTTTTTTTAAACAGTGTATTTCTCAGGTTGAAACCCGAAGCTGATGGGTGTGCATTATGGTAGCTGCAAGTAGACCGATATGCATCATTTTCCAATATCCTGACTGATGAGACATGGCAAGAACTTCGGAGTTCGGGGAGACGCGCAATTATCGAAATAATCGATCGGCTCGATGATAGAAACGTTTCAGTGGGACGAGGGGATGTGCGTGCAATACGGGTCGGGTATAAGTTGAACTCCTCGCAGTCTGGAAGCGAACTTCTCGTCTCGGCGTTGGGCACTAATTGGCTCGGTGGGGTCGAGAGTTAGGAAACTTTGGATCCTCGACTCTCGACGGCAAAGTCCACTGGCGAATATACCCGGCTACTCTACAACGCGACAAAACCATATTCTCGCCCTATGTACACACACTATCAGCGTTATCATCGCCTCTTTCCGTGGCCTTCCGTCGCCAGGAGCACTTATGGGTTTATTCCCATATGTTGCCACCGTCGAATCTCTTCGGTAAATTTTTTTTTAATTGCGATACATCAAAACGAATTAAAAAGAGAAACAGGAAATATTTCAGTAAGCCAACAATTTTCGGTAATCATCGTATATCTTGGGATAAAAAGTCTCTTGTTTTATTTAAATTATTTAATTAGGAATAAGAAAAAAATTACCGTCATTTTATTATTAACAGTAGGTGATCTTAGGCGAAATCAGCATTTTAATCGATGCTGCTGTATATGCAATAAAAAAAATGTAGCCTAAGAATTATTGGAATTACTAATTACTGTGATTTTTTGATCGGTGTAAACGGATATTAAATAAATACTAGGATAAATCGTATATGTAGGGGAAGGTGGGACACTTTCACAAATTCGGAAATGTCTGATTTATTGTGCAAATATTCGAGATAGTTTGAAAAACGTTGTCTATTGAACAATTCGCTTGAATTGGATTGTAAAAACGACTTCGGATTGTCCGAACACTTTGTTCCACCTTCCCTTAAATATCCCCTACTCATATATAATGTAATACAAAGTTATCCATGCAAATATCCCACGACCTGATTTTATAAACTGTCTGCCTTTTCACAAACAAAAAAACTTCAACAAATTCCAATGTAATACAAAGTTGTCCATGTAAATATCCCACGACCTGATTTTATAAACTTTCTGCCTTAGCGCAAAAAAAATACCTTCAACGTAAAATGAGCTTAACCGCTCCAGATGAAATTCGCGATCGAACATCACATTGTTTAAAAACAAGCAAGTCAATTAAATTCCACTGCAATACACGGTTACCCATATAAACATCCCATGACTTGATCTTATAAGATAATACCTTTTCACAGTAAAAAAAAAAAAAAACAGTTTAAACGTGAAATGAACTTCATAAATCTACTTAAAAAATAAACAAGTAAACTAAATTCCAATGTAATACAAAGTTATCCATGTAAATATCCCACGACCTGATTTTATAAACTTTCTGCCTTAGCGCAAAAAAAATAAAATAAATAAAATAAAAAAATTCTCAAGGCGAAATGAACTTACCCCCTCCAGATAAAATTCGCGAGGTATCGAACGAGGAGTCGGGAGAGATTCTCGTCGGCGCGTGTGTAGTTGCCGGACACGGGTGCGATGGAGGGTGAACTGGCAGCCTCGTTCCTGAGGAGGGGGATCCCCAGGAGATAGGGCAATTCCTCGCCTTTCTGGCTCGGACGATCGCCCGGCTGAAAGTGTAGGAAATAGCCACGTCCACCGGAAGCCGAGTGCAGAAGCGCCAGTCTGAGGAGTGGCGCTGCGACCTGACCGTCGCCCAACAACGAGAGCAATCCTTCCCGAATCGCTGCGGGACTTTGTTCGCCTCGCTCCCAGTCCGTGTACTCGTTCCTCAGGGTCGAGTAGATCTCGTGGAGATGATAGCGATACGTGTTGCGCACGTACGTCCGCAATATGCGATCCCGTCGTGTTTCGTTCAGACCGTTCTGAAATTAAACTCATGCTCTACTCTTCCAAATTTTTCTCCACACAATTCACCTACGTGAACATATTTTTAACCCTCAGAAAAATTTACCACTTTTCATTTTTTTTTCCCCCTCAGTGTTATTTAATTGTGTTCGATATAAATTTGCTGGAATCAAGTTTAAAGGATAAAATTGAACTATGTAAACATATTTTTAACCCTGAGGAAAATTTACGAGTTTTCATTTTTTTTTCCTCACTTTTATTTAATTTTGTTCAATATAAATATACTGGAATCAAGTTTAAAGGATAAAATTGATCTATGTAAACATATTTTTAACGGTGAGATAAAGAAATGTTTTTCCAAATATTGCTAATTATTTCGTACAATTAAAAATAATTAAAATATTCATTTTACAAGTTTTTTTTTCTAAAAGTGCACAATCTTTTTTTATTAATATCGCGACGATCCAGCTTTTGTCAGTCTATAAAAAAAAATGTCTGTTTATGATTTAAAAGTCCCTATATTTTGAATGTAATACCAGGAAAATCCGTGAGTTATTCGTCCATAAATAAAAACTAGTTTGACGTATCCGCGGATGCTCGAATTTGTATCGATGGTCAATGTACAATATATTTTAATGTGAAAATATGTAATGAGAGGTGAAGAGGCGTGCCCGTCGAACTACACGGCATCGAACCCGAGATATATCCGGTGTTGAATTGCCGAACGGGCTTTGCGGTGACGTTCAACTAATAGACGTCGATTTTAACGGGTGGATCCCAATTATCGGAAAATCCGGGTTGGTCCGGGTACATACGAGCGGTGTACCGGTCTACCATTCTACCGTTCTACCGGCGAGCTGGAGAATCACTCTACCGCGAACACACACGTCTCTATTTTCGCTCACCCGCAAATCCTCGTCGGTCAGATCGAGCCACGCCTCACCGGAAGTCAGACCCATAAGAAGATCGCGGTTGCCGAAGGATGCAAATTCCGCACCTGGACCGGGAACTATCGGCAATAAACCAGAGCTTCCCACTGTCGGTTGGATATTCTGTTTTAACAGAAAAACAAAAAAAATATATATATATTTTTTTTTTATTGTTACAAAGAAAATTATTTTATTTTATTTATTTAAAGTGAACGGGACACGCCCTTGAAAATATAATATAATATGACGACGAATGAGTTGGCCTAAGTATATATATATATATATATATATATAAAAAAGTAAAAATCATACATACAATTAAAAAAAATTAATAGTGGTAATCATGATTTATTGACAAAGTCAACATAATTGTTTTTGTTGCAAATTGTAATTATAGTTCCTTTCGTCTACATTTTAGGGGATAGTGGGACAAAGTGGGACACCTAAGGAAAAAATCACTTCATCACAAAAACCAAATTGTGTTGTTGCTGCTTTTTTCCCAGAAACTCGATTTCGAGCGACGGGAAAAAATGGTCATCCTATTAAAATAAAAATTGAAATAAAAAATGATAAGATCCAAAATATGGTCGAATTTGTACTTCTAAATTGAATGAAAATGGTGGAAAAACATAATTTCAATTGAAGCAACCACGAAAGTTCGTAAATCCTGAAACAATAAGACTCTGAAGACTTCCGGTCTCAATAAATATTGGCTTCGGGGTCTACAAAGTTGTAGTGAAAAGTTTCGGGAAGGCGTCTAGAATCCTTGCAATCCAGAAACACATTTCGTACAAACTCTCTATAAAAGCAACTCCAGTGCTAAGGTAAAGTTGAGTCCCGCTCAGCTTCAATTTCTCAAACGCAATTTTCATCAAAGAAAACACAACTTTCTTCTCCCATATCTTTTGGACGCTTAAAACTCGAACGGAATGTACTCCGGTAGTTTAATGACAGAGAACTGCACAAGTTCTCTTCTTACAGGCCAGAAATTGAAGGTTTGCCATGCGAATAAAATTCACGTTTGATGAAATAACCCAAAGTTCCAATCTCCATACTTTATCTCAACGAAGTATATATTTTTTATTTATAAAAAATAAAAAGCAAGAAAAGTATATATTTTCTATTTATTAAAAAAAATATGTACATTAGATTTTTTTTTAAATCGACAGCAGCGAGAACAATTTTTCCAAATACTTTCTACCATTTTTGCAAATGGCTTTAAAAAATTATGCTGTTTTCAGATAAAATAATTTTTTCTCCGTTACGTTTAAGGATGAATCATAACTATTTACCGATTATGAAGAGTGACTACTTATTTTGTTTATTGAAAATCTCCTGACCAATTTGCCGATAACGTTTTTTTAAATATAATAAATTTCATATTTATAATGATTTCTTTATCTGGCAGTAGATATAAAACGTCTTTGAGTAGCGGAAGATGAGGATTTTAGGAAGGTATTAATAATTAGTTATATCGAAACAGAACATCGAAAAAGAATAATTAAATTCGGAAAAAAAGGCCAAGATGTAACAAGCAAAAATACAATATTTTCCTCCTGTAAAGTGAAGATTTAGAAAAAAAAAAAAACAATTGGAATTTTAGCAAAAAAATGAGAATTCAAATAATAAAAAATATTACAGAAAGATATTAATAATCATGAACATTTGAGCGGTAATTCGAAACATAATAGTTAGTTAAAATCGAACAAAACGACCAGAACGTAACGTTGGTCAATAAACAACGAGACTTTAGGGTATATTACACGGATCATAAAATACACCGAGTTGACTCGCTGACAGGGTTGCAAGAGAAGCCAACGGGGGTGTTAATCGTTAGCGCTACAACGAGCGACCGGTACGGTTAGCGACGGTTGTTGAGCCTCAAGAACAGTCAAGAGAGAGCGAGAGAGATGGAGAGTGAAGGCAGACGTCCCTCGTCATCCAGTTTCTCGCCTATGGTATCCCTATAGTGAGCCCTGCCTATCCCGTAAACTCCACAATGTACATAGACCAACAGGATTGCAGCGTCGCATAGTGCGGGAAATCGATGAGGTGGCTAATTGGACGGACAAGCCGTCCGAGCCCGTTTCCAGCGCTAAGCCTCGTGTCTGGTCCACCTGTACCTACACAAACACACACGGACGCACACCGACTCATACGGACTCACATGGACAAGGACACGGACACATACGGACGCACACCGACTCATACGGACTCACATGGACAAGGACAGGGACACATACGGACACACACAGACATATACGGACACACACGGACACATACGGACGCACACCGACTCATACGGACTCACATGGACAAGGACACGGACACATACGGATGCACACAGACATATACGGACACATACGGACGCACACCGACTCATACGGACTCACATGGACAAGGACACGGACACATACGGACGCACACACACATATACGGACACACACGGACACATACGGACGCACACCGACTCATACGGACTCACATGGACAAGGACACGGACACATACGGACGCACACAAGCATATACGGACACACACGGACACATAAGGACACATACGGACGCGAACGGACAGACACGGGCACATACGGACACATGTGGACACATACGGACACTCTAATACGATTATATGTATAGGTTCCCTGGTGCAGAGCTGGAAGCTTCCGCAACAAGCTCGATTCTTGTACGCCAGTTTGTCTCATGGTCGGACAGAAGTGCCAAGCTTGGATGATTCGTTACATCAGCATCGATGTCAATCCATCCCCTTCCCCAAGGTTTATTCCAGGGTTACATCTCTCTCATTGGGTTTCAAGCTGTGCTAAACCGACGGCAAGAGTTTCATTGATTCACGGAAATCGTCGCTAATGAAATGAAATACTTGAATTTCAATACTATCTTTTCTTTGAATAATCTCAAGATCCATGAAAGGTAGTGACAGTGAATGGAAGAAATGTTTGTCAAAAGGAATTAACGGTTTTTGATTGATTAAAAAGAAATCGACTCAGATTCATTCAAACCTTCGGCTTCAACTTCATAGAAATGAGCACTTGCGCCATCTATGTTCGTATTATTGAATTCATGAAGTGACATTTCTTCCACACCACCTCAAAATTTCGAAACCTATTTTCTCCTGAAGTACTCGGCAGATGAAGCTCAAATTTTGTGAGAACGTGGGGAAGTATGGCAGAAATAAGCTAAGCTCATGGCACCTCGAAATACAAAGTCGTTCGTTCGGATAACGGGAAAACAAAAAAGTGAGGTTAGGTGCGAGAGAGACAGGTCCATAGGCATTTGCTGCCATTGACTATGTCTTTTCTTTGAATCAATGAAAACGTCTCTTTAAAACAATAAAACTGTTTCTTTATTATATGGTCACTAAGTAAATGGTTCTATACAGCCAATGAAATGGTCTCTTTGGAATTCTAATGCACTAGTTCATTGAAATCAATTTTAAAAAATCAGTCTACCGATTTCCTTGACGTCAATAAAATATTTTCTCTCGGTGTACATCTCTCCTATCCGTTTTCAATCCGCACTATTTTTGTACGTACTCTCTTTGATTATTTTCTGTACATAGGATAAAGTGACTAGTGAATGAACGTAACCGCGTTGCCCATTTACCATGAAGCGTATATGTAATTGAAATGTCTGTAAAAAAAAATACTCCTCAGGATATATCAAATAAATATTGTGTCAGCATTCGTTGATAAGTTTTTAAAAATGTAAAAATTGTTGGAAGATTTTTATAAATAATAATAAATTACAAGTTTTCTGACTTACCTGACCGGAAGACAGTGGCAAAACGGTGCCATCGACGAAAGGCGCAAATCCTGACGTAAATCTCGGAGAATCGAGTTGAACCTCGAGCAACTGGTCGAGGGTTTGCAGTCGAAGGCAGGCAGCAATATCGTCGGTTTCGACGTCACTCGGGCATCCAGTCTGCTCGGCGACTCGACGTTTTATCGTGAGGGGTTCTCGCTGTATAGCCCAAGGTGACAGCGCCGAGCCTCCCAGCAAAACTACCCTTTTTATCAGCTCTGAAAAATTCCCAACAGAAACAACCCAAATTTACCAAAAATTTCCAATACACCAAAATCGAGGTTCGCATTAAAAAAATAATTTCGAGCTTAGTTTGTTTCAATTCTTTGGATTTTTATTGTTTTAGGGCAAAATCTTTGTTAATTATCGACTCTGAAAAATTCCCAACAGAAACAACCAAAATTTACCAAAAATGTCCAATGCACAGAAATGGAGGTTCGCAGAAAAAAATAATTTCAAGCTTAGTTTGTTTCGATTCTTTGGATTTTTATTGTTTTAGAGCAAAATCTTTGTTAATTATCGACTCTGAAAAATTCCCAACAGAAACAAACGAAATTTACAAAAAATTTGATTTGCTTCTTTTTCGTGAGAATGTTTTGTCAAATAATTCACGTTTTCATGTTACAGAGACAAATGAAATAATTATCGAACGATTTTGTAATCGAAGCCCGGAAAGACAAAAACTCATTATTAATTTGCAATTAATGTGGAGAGTCCTGATTTCCTTCTTTGTTTTTATCTTGATGACAATTTTCTTTAATCATCCAAATTTTTATATTACAGAGGTAAATGAAATAATTATAGAACAATTTTGTAATTAAAGCTCGTAAAGATAAGAAGGAATGTGCGGAGTTCTAATTTGCTTCGTTTTTTTTTTATCTTCGTGATTATTTGATTTTGAGAGGTGATTGAACTTTTCGTGTTTCAGAGGTAAATTAAATAATGACAGAACGATTTTGTAATCGAAGCCCGGAAAGACAAAAACTCATTATTAATTTGCAATTAATGTGGAGAGTCCTGATTTCCTTCTTTGTTTTTATCTTCATGACAATTTTCTTTAATCATCCAAATTTTTATATTACAGAGGTAAATGAAATAATTATAGAACAATTTTGTAATTAAAGCTCGTAAAGCTAAAAACGAATGTGCAGAGTTCTAATTTGTTTCTTCGTTTTTTTTTATCTTCGTGATTATTTGATTTTGAGAGGTGATTGAAGTTTTCATGTTTCAGAGGTAAATTAAATAATGACAGAACGATTTTGTAATTAAAGCCCGGATAGGTGATCTTTCGAGTTTGATAAAGCGCGGAGAGCAGATTGGCAGTGGGATTGAGGAATTAAGTTGGTCCCCGAAGGGGCGAAGTGCGGTCGTCTGGGATGATGACGGAAACGTGTCTCCGGGTGAGTCTCATGTCAGCGAGCACGCAGCTAGCCGCGAGAGAGGGTTCGTTAGTGCAAGCGGAGAGAAAAAGGGGAAGAGGCGTTGGGGATGCTGGGCCGGGTATTACGAAGACGCAAGGGACGACGACGACGACGTCGACGTTCGCCTACTCGAGAAAGCTTGTTAATGCCCCAGTGGCACTCGCGGTCTCGACGCGTCCCCGCGCACTCGAAACCTCCTGCCTCCGCTGATATGACGTTTCCCGTCACTCAGACAAGCAACGTACGCTCTATAGAGTCCATAGCAGCTTCGCGTCGACTCCGATAAAATGTTGCCTCGAAAAGAGCTTTTTCACAAGATTCCAAAAAAATGTTAACAATAGCCTCATAATTCATTTTTCCAAAATGATTTTGGTAATTTTTTTTTCAACGAAAGTTATTTAAGATATTTAAGTAAAAATGATATTTTGAGAAAAGAATAAAGTAAAGAAAATAAATAAATAAATAAATAAATTAGTTTCTCAAAATATGTTTTTTTATTAAATACTTTAAACATTTTCTGTTATGACATTTTTATTTTTAAACGTAAATAAAGATTTAAGCGAAAACCCGTTTAATGGGAGTTCAATGGAAGCAGAAACAATTGACTCTCCAATTTCGTTTGCCATTATTTTCAATGAATTCATGGGTGGAAAAAAATTTGATCGAAAGTCGAAAAAATCTATTTAATAAAAAGTACCTAGAAGGAATTAAAAAATCTACGTGCAAATAACGATTTAAACGAAACTCTATTTAACAAAAATGACCCGGAAGGTATAAAGAGGATGTGGTACTTTCATCAATACGTAACTTTTACTTGTAATTTGGAGGAGCGACTGAGGATCCTAATTACAACGGAAGCAGAAACGATTCACTCTCCAATTTCGCATGCCATTATTTTCAATGAATTCACGGATGAAAAAAATTTGATGGAAAGTCCAAAGAGCGACGCGGCGACGGTGAAATTGCCGACCTCGACTCGACGGATGACGCGCCGGATTTTTAATTACCCTCGAGCTTTTCGAGGGTAATTCTCTTGGTACGAGTCAGGAATTGAAAATCGCCGGAACGCCTCGAATTGCGATTAACGCCGCTTCACGAGATCGATTGTTGGCCCCCTTGCCATTCTGTATCACATCGACACTACGGAATGCGTGATATTCAACCAACGGCCCAAAATTCGGACGATGGAAAATTAACGATGGCTAATTGCCGCATGGAACAATGTTTTGATGAGGGAAGCGATGAGGGCCATTACGTGACAGTCCATGGAAATTTCCAATTCTCACGGTTCGTAAAGGGTTTTTGATGGGCAATATTCATTTAACCGTCAGCAAATATAATTATTCGTAATCTGCTGTCGATACAATTGAACTTTTTCGGAATTCATTTTGTAATTATTCAATAAAAGGCCATTTAAATTTTCGCATGGAAATGATACTTTATGTAAGTTGCATAATATTTGAAAAATAGTTTCTTTTTTCATACTTAGTGCCATTTTACATTTTCTGTAACATAATTTCAACGTAATATATATACTTTTTTTTTTAAATTACGGGCTGATGGGGCCATTATTTTTACGACACGAAAAATTTCGAGCTGATATAAGTATTTGAAATCAGAAAATTTAGATTTCATATATCGATGCCGTATGTTTAGAAATGCCATGAAACGTGGACATTTATTGGTCCCGAGTTGATTGGGCCATTTTTTCACGACATAAAAAATTTCGAGCTGATATAAGTACTTGGGATCTGAAAATTGCGATTCCAGTTATCAATGTCATACGTTCAGAAATACCAATCGAAAAATCCTTTTTATTTCACTTTCAACCGTCCAAATCATACCTTGACCAAAGAATCTTCAAAACGACATTTCCAGAAAAAATTCTACGTATGTGGAGAAAAATGTAGTGCAATAACAACAAACATTGTTACCAAAAAATTAAAAAACAATTTTTAAGCCGTAAAATCCTGAAACGTACAAAACAAGTTGACAATATTAATCACCTTTGGCCATAGGCGAAACGGCCAAAAAATTGGCGAGCGCAGCGCCAGTTCCATGTCCAAGAACGCTGAGTCGTTCGGGATCGCCTCCAAAGGCTTCAAGATTTTCCCTGAGCCAGTGAAGCCCAGCGACGAGATCCATGAGTCCATAATTTCCCTGGCCACTTCCCTTGGAGCCAGTCTTCAGAAAACCTGAAACAAAAGAGAAAAAACAAAATGGTCAGAGGTGTCGGGGGCATATTATATATTTCTTTTTCGATTAGCTCGTCTCTCTTTTTGCAATAAACGCAAAGTCCTCGTGCATATATTATAGCTGGGGATGGCCACGCTTGGCGCCTCGCACAAAGGCCATGGACTCGTCAAAGAAAAAATAATTCCCAGGGGAACGTGGCTCCCCCTGTCGTGGAGAGTATAGAACGCACAACTCTCAACTTGGCTTTGTCTCCTACGAACCAACCAAGACTTAACCTCCAAGATTGCCTTGTAAAATATTCAAGGCACGATTAGCCGGTGGTTAAGCTCTACGCCGCACGTGGAACGGCAGGACTTTCGCGGTGAACGGACACGAGAGAGAGGAAAAACGTTTTAGAATGCGAAATTGCACGTTCCTTTTTGTACCGGGAGATGGAGTTGGCGAAGAGCGACGCGACGAGGGCTCATTGAGCTCAACGTTAACGAGGCAGGAGATTAAAGCCAACCAAACATTACGCTAGAGATGCTACTTTAAATAGCTTCTGGCCTCAGAGTGACCGTATTGTAAGCTTTTCATGATTTTTCCCTCCTTCCACTCTCCCATAACCTTTCCCCGACTTTTTTCATACTTCAATTGCAACTTTTTTTTGTTTCGGGGTTTCTTTTACGAGCCAAGGACCATTTTATTCAATTTACCCCGAGAGGACTAAAATGAGGAAAAAAGGAAGTTGAGAAAATACTTTTGTCGTGCAGTTGTGCTTTGACATGAAGACTTTTGGAGGTTATTAAATGTACGATGAAGAGTTCGCCTTTTTTTTCTTTGTTTTCATTCCTACGTATGCCTTTTTCGGGCCTTTGCGCGTTTCTTTTTCACCCTTTCTTTGAGCTTCCCTTAGCCACTGTTTCCTACACTGTGAACAATCTACTTGAAATCTACTTGAAATTTTTATTCATTAACTGGTGTACTGAATTTGCTGTACAAGTGCGATGTCAAATTTATTTTCGCTACGATTACTTTAATAATTTGCTTTAATTTTACTATAAAAGCGTTTTTTTTTTTTTTTATTTACTCCAATTTCATTGCAAAAGTAGTATTAGGTGGGACAAATGGGACACGTAGGAAAAAATGGCTTTATCACGAAACCGGAAATGTATTTTTATAGCCTTTCACCCAGAAACTCGATTCCAATAGTCGATTCAAAGCGACGGCAAACAAAATTGTGGGACAAAGTGGGACACTCCCTAATTCGGCAATATCTGGTTTATTGCTTTAGACACTCAAAATATTTAAAAATCCACTGTCTTTTGAATAATTCGGTTGATTTATATTGTAAAAACGCGTTTTAAAAAAATTGCGGAGTGTCCCACTCTGTCCCACCTTACCCCATTTTTCAATATTCAAACGCTTGAAATTATAGTTGTTGGATCAAATACGATCATTATGTTTCACTAGAAACTTTGGTGAACTTTGAAAATTCAATTGTGAACATAGAATATTTTTTTAAATAAATTAAACAATTGTCCAAGCCCCAAGTTATATTCGGCAAAAAAAACTATTATATGTGACCGTATGCGTTTGTATGTGCGGCAAATATTAATCAGATCTGAGCATATCTGCTCATGTGTGATAATATCTGACCAAATATGGACCAATATCTGACTATGCATAAAGTTATATATATTCATATATGATCATATGTGATCCGAACTGTTCATAGCTGATGCAGATATGATCATATATGCTAATAGATATTCATACATGATAATTTTTTTTTCCGGTATATGATTCCGCAACATCCGAACATATATAATCAGATATCGTCATATATGAGGTCATATATGGTCAGATATGGCACTACATTCGGTCTGAGCATATATGATACGATCCGATTGATATCTGATACATATATCATCATACATAATCATACCAGATCACATTTTCCCGGGAATATAACAATTTTCCGTTTTCCAGTTTTCCCGGCCAAAATTACAAAGGGTACACACACGAAAATTGATAAAGATTACGACGACCATTTGCATGTCACCCGGAACGCGTTCTCCATTTTTGTTTCATGAATTAAAAATGCATATGCGCGTAGAGATAGAAAAAAAGTGACAGTTTCTTATTATTCTCTCTCGGTGAATAAAGTAATTGTTTTTTTGTTTCACTACTAACGATCCCTTGAAGGGATCCGGTTAATTGACAAAAGTCATGACAAATAAAATGGTGTAGATGATACGCTTTGTTTAAAAAATCTTGCATTGAAATTTCATTGAGTACATACCAAGCTTTAGAATTTGTAATTTCATGAAAACATACAGTGTACCAAAATGGTATGAGGTAAAAAGTAAACAAATTTACTGGTAGTACTTGGTTCACCATGGTGAACAAATTTTAACGTTCGATGTGTTATTTTATCTTGATTAAAAATACAAAACACGAAGACGAAAATATGTTCACCAGTTTGGTTTGAAAGCCACGTCAAAAATTGTCCTTTTCATCTCACGCCATTTTGGTGCACCAGACACCGAGAGAAAAAGTTTCATTCGCGGCAATCATCGCTAATTAAACGAAACACTTATATTTTCTTCGAATGGTCTCAAACTCAATGAAAAGTATTGACATTGAATTAAAGAAACATTTCCTTGAACCAATGAACCTCTCGTTAATTATAAAGAAATCGTCACTGACTCAACGGAACCTTCTTCTTCAACCTCAAAGAAATGTGCATTAACGCCATCTACGTTCATGTCATTTCTCTCACCTCAAAATTTCGAAACCTATTTTTTACTGAAGTACTCGACAGATGAGGCTCAAATTTTGCGAGAACGTGCGGAACTATGGCAGAAATAGGTTAACCGTCTGTTTCCTGGAAAGCGCAAAGTCGTTCGCACAGTGGAACGGGAAAACAAATAAGTGAGGTTAAAATTGTAACACTTGATACGTACTTAGTGAGATGTAAATTTAAGGCTTTTCAAAATAAGAGTAACTGCATTTGGTTTTCTTATCAAAGGACTTATAATCATATTTATTTTAATTAAAGTTCAACTTACCAAGGATACCTAGACGAAAATTGATAGAGACTATGACGAGGCGGCCGTGAGCGGCGAGGGCAGTGCCGACGAGGGGATTCCCCGCTCCCCAGGAGTACGAATCACCGTGGACGAGAAGCAGGGCTGGCAGCAATTCCGTGCTATTGCCTGAAACTCAAAATCCAATATATATGAAACTCGTGTACAGTTCTCCCTATCCTCTCGGCCAATCCAATACACCAAATATATTCTATCCGCCTGTTGAATAAATATATATACATATATAAATACATATATATATATATATTTATATATTATCGTCATTCGTCTTTCACCTCTACTGTGCTATTCGTTCGACGATGCATGAGTTCTGTGCGTACGTGCATCTCGATACCAACGTCACAAAATCGAGAGAGAACGAGAACGAGTTTATATATCGATGTAAAACAGAACGGGTTTACCTCGATATGTGAATAATTCATATCATATCACGTTTCTACTACTACGTGTATGTGTGAATATGGGTTTTTGTGTGTTGTCTGTGAATATGGGTAGAAGAGAGGATGCTCTGTTTGTTCTGCCACTAGATATCCACCTCTCTGCTTTATAACAGCAAATATAGCATCCATATTGATGATAGCTGAAGAGTGCGAATTTCCCCAGTCGTTGACAAATCGAACAAATCGCAAAAATTCGATTATTTTTTTAGTGATACGATTTGTACTTCTATTGTCGGTCGTGATAAAAATTGTAGTTTTTTTTTTTTTTCGTTTTCACCTTTTCGCTACTATCATCGTATATTTGGTATTTTTACATTGACACGTTGAAAAATGTTGGTTTTGGGACAAATTGGGACACCGTTCCAAATTCTTAAATGTATGATTGATCGCTTTGAACACTCGAAACAGTTTTGGAAATGTTGCCTTTTTACCAATTCGGTCGAATTGTCTTGCAAAAACGCGTTTCAGAAAAATGTCTGAGTGTCCCACTTGGTCCCACATTTTTTCTCTCAAATTTCTGTCCCCCTCAGCGCCACCTTCCCTAAATTTGTACTGAAAACTTTGATTCATACGCTGGTATACCAACAATACAAAAATGTATTTCATGCAATAATTGTTCTCCCCTTCAACCTTAAATAAAAAAATTAAAAAATAGTGATTGTCTTCATTTCACGTTAGATACCATATCGACATACTTTTTTCCATCAGTAAACCCGAATTTTCCATTTATTCCAGAAATCAAAAATCCTCATCGAGTAATGCAGTAATGATAGCTTTGATAAGAGAGGGACAACAGATTTGTCCCAAAAATGGAAGACCAAACTGTGATATTATAGGAAAGCTTTTTCCGAAAATTTCATCTATGTTTCATAGAGTCTGGAAAAGCAGCGGTACACGAATTGATGAATAATTAGGAGGAAAGCACAAAACGTACAACAGGTGTACTGGTGAAACATCGCTTCCTCAAGAATAATGATATAATGGAGAATTGAGTGCATGTTCGTCTCGCCGTATAGATTGACGACGACGACGACGACGATGAAGAGAGATGAGAGCTTGGACGCGAGGCGACGATACGTGAGGCGTCCACCTGTTGCAGAATCCTGACACCCCCTGACGCTACCGACGAGGCAGAAGCACAGGCGGATAAGGGGGCGCCACGAACGCGCGGGGCCGAACCGGAAGCTAGATAGCAGCTTGGAACCGCACGCTGTATGTTTTCACGTCGCACGCTGTCCTCTATATGTACCAGTATTCCTTCCGTACTGTCTGTCCTACGTTACCGCTGGTGGCGTTGGTGTCGCTGCGGCGAACCGCTGACGTTACCGCGATGCCCTACACCTCCATCTGTTCCTGTTCCGGGTCGGGGGTCGACCAATGGGATAGTGGTTTCGTTTCCAGCTTACATATAGTGGCTATGATGGGAATTCGATTGGCCCTGACACCGGAATTTATTGTCGGACTTTGGTTATTGATGATACGAAATGATGACCCATTTCGTTATTATTTGAGCACGAGAAATAAATTCAAATTGGTGATGGTGTTTTTGGTAGTGAGCTGGAAATGTACAGATATTTATGCCACCAGTGCGAAAAGCGCGACTTTTCGATTTTCATACAGCGATACCCTAAGGGTTGCATTTAATGTTTGTGGGTCCCAAGATGGCCCTGTTACCTCGCCCTTTACAACATGCGCTGGTTTTACTATCCACACATTTAGTAATGAGCTGGAAATATAAGGATATTTACCCCACACCGTGAGAGAAGTCGCACTTATCGCACTAGTGGCATGTGCTGGGAATATCCATGTCGGACGAAAAAGAGCGATGAAAATAAGTTTAAGTTGGACGAGGAAAATAATAATTGGAGTTGAGAGAACGGATGAAATAATAGCTAAGACGTAACCGCCACAATTTTATTTAAAACCTACAAGTCTGTGAAAAACCTAAGCCCAAATGCTATGGTGTTCAGCAAAACGCATGCAAGTACCAATCTTTAAAAATAATTTGTTGCCCTTCCTCTTCGCGTTGAAAAAAAGTAAAAACCTTAGTTGAAAAATATATATTTCTTCCATTAATTGGTACTCATGTGAAACTCGCAGTTAACGTTAATTTCCTTTTAGTATTCCCGGTGTAAAGGCATCTCCGAGCAAAGAGGATTTTCCTGGAGGATGCAACAGTCCGAGCACGATATTTCCGAGCCGTTGACCTAATCGTTGCATAATCGACGTTAGTAGTCGGGAGCAAAGTCGTGGACGGGAAGTGTGCGGTGACGGTAACTATGGATAGAGTAGTCCGGGGATCGTCAAACAGCTTCGCTGACTGTCTTACTTGGGTTGGCGTCGTCGCCTTCGAGGTAGTTCTCGGATAAGCGCTCGGCAAGTAAAGCACAAGAGAGAGACTTCGGAATTGAGTTTACCGAGAGGATCTACAGTTATATAGGCGAAGCTTTGGGACGAAGTGAGGAGGATTAGGCGCGGACGGTCTCGCGCAGCTCTCCCGATATATAAAGGCTATGCAGCCGCACGGATATCCTAACGCCCTCCACCTCCTGGCTATCGGTTTTTGATCAATTCGCTCGAACGATCTCCTTTCCTTATACTCTCTATCGTGTATAAGCAACTCCTGTTTCGAGATAACGTACTTTCGATACGGTGCAGCTTGCATCGCGTAGGCACATTTCGAATCCCTCGAGACATTTGCCGATACTTTCGGTGGCCGAGCACTATACACAGTCACTATGTACATGCATAATGTAAAGAACCGAAGGACAGGGACAGAGGGAGCGGAAAATTCACGGAAAGGAAAGAGGGAGAAGGAGTGGATAACGGGAGCAGAAGAGGAAAGAAATTGGAAAGGAAAAAAGGAATGAGTGAGAGAGAATGAAGAGGGAAAGAAGGTAAAGGGACATTCAAGGAAGAGGGAGGAAGGGGAAAAGTACGAGAAAGGGAGTAAAAAGGAATAAAGAGCGCAGGAGGAAAGGACCAAGTCCAAATAGAAAAAAGGAAGGAGGAGCGAGGGAAAGAGGGAAAAGGTGGAAGTAGAGGGAAATCTAAGGGAGAGGGAAGAAGACTCGAGAAAGGGAGTAAAAAGGAATAAAGAGCGAAGGAGGAAAGGACCAAGTCCAAATAGAAAAAAGGAAGGAGGAGCGAGGGAAAGAGGAAAAAGGTGGAAGTAGAGGGAAATCTAAGGGAGAGGGAAGAAGACTCGAGAAAGGGAGTAAAAAGGAATAAAGAGCGAAGGAGGAAAGGACCAAGTCGAAATAGAAAAAAGGAAGGAGGAGCGAGGGAAAGAGGGAAAAGGTGGAAGTAGAGGGAAATCTAAGGGAGAGGGAAGAAGACTCGAGAAAGGGAGTAGAAGGGAATGAATCGCGGGAAGGGGGAAGGCAAGAGCCAAAATAGAATAAAGAACATGGCAACGATGAAGAAGGAATTTTCATCAAAAGAAGACGGGAGAATACAAAAAAATGGGAAGGAGAGAGAAGAAACAAATACGAATAAGGGCATGGAAATCGAAAAGGAAGGGAAGTCGACGTAGTGAAAAAATAAAAGCAAGGAAGAGAGTGAAAATGGAGAAAGAAAGTCGGAGGGATAAAGAAGGAATGGGAAAAGGAAGTGGGCGATATAAAGGAGAAGTGACTAACGGAAAGAGAGGCAACGGGAAAAACGAAGGAACACGGGGAACGAAGAAATAAAAACGTAAGTGGAAAGGAAGTCGTTACAATGAAAAAGGGAAGCAAGGAAGGATTGCTAATAAAAAACGTGAAATCGAGAGAGAGAGAGAGAGAGAGAGAAACAAATTTCACGAAAGTGAGGAAGTGGAAGGGAAGAAAGAAAGGACAACGAAAAAAGTGGGAAGGGAAGAAAAACGAAATAAAAGTCGTGCAGGAAGCAGAAAGAGAAGGTGAAGTGGAGGAAAAAACGAATGGAAAGAGGAACGAGAGAGAAGGTAGAGGGAATGGAAAATGAAGGAAAGGGAATAAAAGAAAGGGAGGCATCGCGAAATGAGAGAGGCAGGGAGAGGGAATGTGGAAATAAAAATAAAGGGAGAGAGAGAAACTGCGAGCAAGGGAATGAAAGAAAAAAACGGGGAGAGAATACTTTATACTGTAGTACGTATATGGGTTACACGTGCAGCTGTGTTTTGGACCAAAACGTCGTGAATTTTTCATCGAATGGAGGAGATGGTGGGTATAGCATCCGCTTTATCTGGATATATTGCCCTGGCTACGCATATTCCGCTGAATCATTCAAACTCCAAAGTGGACCACTACCGTAACGTTCTTACTGAAAAGACAGAGTAGAGGTTGAACCAACTGGGCCATTTCCGGTTAATTCCATGGTTCTGATAAAAATATTTCGAGAGGCTCCTAAAAAAACTTCCTTTCTAGTGCGAAAAATTAATTTCTTTTTGTGTTTTTTTTTTTCAATTTGACTTGCTTTGTGTTACGTTCTGGGAATTTTTCTCCCTTTACAAAACCGGAGATAAAATTTATTAGATTTTTGTAAAATTTTATTGAAATAAATACATTTTCTCATTCTTCTGGAATAATTATATATTTGTATTGAAATTCGTGTTTCTACTTCCATTTTTCATTCAAATGTGATAAATACTTGATTCGAAGCAATATTTAATTCGACCATTCAATTTAAACCTCGTTTATTCGGTATCTGAACAAATTGGCCTTACTTCAATCAATTATATCAATTATACACATATAAATCACATCTCATTAGCGTTGAGATGTAACAATTTGAAAGTTTCGAAGGTTCTTTGAGGCAGCGAACGAACATTTATCATAAAATGATTTTTTTTTTGAATGTTTAATTGTAAATGATCTCATCCCAGAGAAATCTCAGACTGTCAAACCAATAATTTCCGGGATAAGTGCAGTTACGAACCAGATTGTTTCGTAATAACTTTGGACTGAATTGACAATGAGTTTTGAAAGCCATTAAACTTAGTATTTGAAACAACAGCGCAAAGTCGAAGCAAGCCCATTGCTTTCATTATTCCCTACCCTTCACAAAACTTTCTCTATGGCGAAGTCAGAGTTGATCAACATAAACCACTTCAAAGAAGTGGCCCTGCGGATGGAAAGTAATGGGAAGCAAAACGTTACTTTCAACTTTCCACTTTTGATTTTAATTGAAATATTTTATTTCATGTTTTATTTGCAAATTTTCATTGAAAAGTCGCTATTATTATTTTAGTTTCAGTGAAACAACAGAAGAATTTAACTCCAGGTCGATCCAATTCAAATTTTGATTGTTATGTGACTAAAGAACTAAACTTTACAAAATTAATTAATAAATACTGTTGTATTTCGTAGCTAATTATAATAAAATTGCGGATTTTTATTGCTTATTCGAATCATATTGTCGATTTTTTTTCGTAGAAACTCGTTTAAAAAAATTGTGGAACTATTTAACACAATTTCAAATAGAGAAACGATTTAACGAAAATTGCAAAACTCGTGGTTGAAAACGAAAAGTTATTTAATTAGTGATCAAATTAGATAAACGAAAAATAGTGAAACAATAATTCGTGAAGGGTGTTGAAAATTCACTACTTTAATATGCAAACGATTATTATTCCACTATTTCTCGTTTAACCAATTTGATTATCAATTAAACTGCTTTTTTCAGGAGTTTTTCAATTTTTATCACAGTATTTTTATTTCGCTTTTTTAAAAATTATTTCTATTGCAAAGCACTTTTATGTCGGCGAGTTAATAATTTATTGTATCGGTATGACTTTTTTAAAAAGCGAAATAAGCATCAAATTTCAAACGTAGCAGAAGCATTTAGTAAATTCGGTGGACAATTAATTTTTTCATAAATCGGAAGCAACCTAAAAAATCTGTAAAACTTACACATTTATTTGTAATACGTCCTCAAAAATCCTTTTGCTTCCTCATAGAGAAAGTTTTGCTTCCTCATAGAGAAAGCTTTGTTTTTTCACTTTTGTACAGAGTGATGTAATTGCGTTAAAATTTTGTGCGTGTCTTCGGAATGAATTCTGAATTTGAGAAGTGATTTTATTAATTTTTTTATTTCTAAATAAACGAAATAAAATAAATTACTTTCCGTGTAAAAAAAAATGTTGATATCCCAGAAATACTAAAATGACAGAGCAGTCCAATGCAGCCTGAACTTTTCAGAGCCCTTGTTATATATAATCGCTGAACGAAAAATAAAATTGACCGAAAACTTTTTCGAGCTGCCTATCCTCACGTATCCTAAATTTTATCCAACTGTAGAACTTACACATTTATTTGTAATACGCGCAGCCTTTTGCTTCCTCATAGAGAAAGTTTTGCTTCCTCATAGAGAAAGCTTTGTTTTTTCACTTTTATACACAGTGATGTAATTGCGTTAAAATTTTGTGCGTGTCTTCGGAATGAATTCTGAATTTGAGAAGTGATTTTATTAATTTTTTATTTCTAAATAAACGAAATAAAATAAATTACTTTCCGTGTAAAAAAAAAACTTTGATATCCCAGAAATACTAAAATGACAGAGCAGTCCATTGCAGCCTGAACTTTTCAGAGCCCTTGTTATATATAATCGCTGAACGAAAAATAAAATTGACCGAAAACTTTTTCGAGCTACCTTTCCCCACGTATCCTCGATTTTATCCAACAGTTCTCGAGCACAATTTCCAACACGTACCTCACCAAACATTTTCTTCCAAAAGTACAGTATAACAAAAGTTGCCCGCTTGCGAGAGAGAGAGAGAGAGAGAGAGAGTTTATCTTCCCTCTCTTTCTCTTTCTCCTTTACCTATTCTTAAAACTTTAACTTCACCGTAGAGCCTCGTGTAAGTATAGCAGCAGCACGTGAGGTAAAACTGCGAACCACACACACACCCACACCCACATTTTCAGCCTCCGATCGGCCAAGGAAAAGCTCGCAGTATGCAGCACTTATCACTAAAGAGAAAACGAAGAGAGCGTTGGGCTCGAAATAGAGAGACACGCGGAAGACTAGAGAAAGAGTTTGGAAGCGAGATGGAAATGTGCATCCGACTACAAAACGTTCTCTACCTCAACGGAGTGGGACTATATCTGCTTCAACTAAGTTTTCTTCAGTCCTCCTAGCAAGAGGAAGAAACTAGAAAGCGTTTTGCCTATCTAACATGCAAGACTCGAGACAGAAAGAGAGAGAGAGAGGTTGATTGATTGATTGATTGATTGATTTATGTCCTAGGATAAATTTATATCCTTTAGGATAAATTTTTTAAATAAAATAAGATATTATGATACAAGTAAAAAAATTAAATAATAAAAATATCAATTATCAGTAGTAATACCCCAAGCGCTTCAAAATTATCGGATATTTTTCGATAGTTTCTAGATTACGTCAAATTTTTCCTGGTAACAATGATGTAACTAAACGATATAAAATAAAATAAACAATAAAATATATAAAACAATAACGAACCTTCAATCTAAACATACCCATAACCCATCGGGCGCGGAAAAATACTAAATGGACTACAGCGTCATATGACTTAAGTACTTGCCACCTCTGATTCGAACAGATAATTGGATAAACTCCGTTTAAGGAAATTTATTGATTTATTTATGCCCTAGGTAACCTGTTAGACAATACAGATACGACAGTTAATAAAATTGTAAAAATAATAATAATAATGTGGTTAACATTTCAACAAACGAGATATAAAAAATAAGTCACTTCGAAATACTGCTTATCATGCAATTAAGTAACAGAGAGAAAGAGAAATGAGTTGCTCTATTCAAGTGGAAATTCGCCGGGTGAAATGCGTCCACACGTTTCCTCTCCCTTACGAACGTTGCAAAGTCTCGAGGTCAGCAAAATCCTCGCTCGACGAAAAGCCTCATCCGCTACTCTACTTTTAAGGTTTTTTTTTTTTTTCGTTTTCTGTCTTTCTTTTTTTTTTGTTCTTTCTTTTCTGCGTGAGAAACTCGTCTGGAAAGCTTCATCGCCAAGTGTTTGTCTGTGTGAGGGAGTTTCCCTCGTTGCCAGCTGGAATTTTTCCGGGGGTCAATGAACGCTTGAATTTTTCGTGCCTCTCGAGATCCTCCCAACATTCGCCGAGAAGCGGAGAGCCACTCGAGCCGTCTGGACGGAGAATGGGTCAGCATTATTCCGGCAATGTCACCAGCTTTTCCTCCTTTTCGCTAAAATCGAGGCGTCATATTTCCGCAGGTGTGCCACCGACTGTAGCGTTTTTGGGAGGACCCAAGAATTTTTGTTGCGTCTCGCTGCAGCTTCTATTTTATTTTATATATCAATTATAGAAACACAATTATTTGTGAATTAACAAAAAAATTTAGACACTAACGAACGATATTTTAACCCTTTAATGGCCACGGTTTTTGGACAAGGTCCATTTTTAATGGACAAGGTTTTTCAAGGAAAAAAATGTTAGACACCGCCACGAATAAAAATAGTGATTTGCAATTTTCAAGTTCGTTTCACTTTCACCAAAAAAAAAAAACCATAGCGCAATGCAACAAATTTGTTACGATGACAATTAAAGGGTTAAGTAACCACCGAATACATTCTGTTAAAATGTATGTCACATTATATCGAATCGTTCATTAATATTTATAATTTAATAAATTGCTTTATTAAAGCTAATATGTCGTATCAATACTTTCCGATTGCAAATACATTGCGGTGAAAATTTCTTAAACGCATGAATACTTTTATAGCCCTCGGTGCGACAATCGCGGTTTCTCGCACGCTTAGATTACGTATATTTAATCATTATATGTAATTACAGCGAAGAAGAGTTTTATGTTGTGATTAAATATTATTGTAATACAAGTAAATAGCTTCCAATAACAATAAGTCTATTGTTGCACGGCTGTCTTTGAAAAAACATTGAATGGCTAGAAAAATAGTGCAACAAGTCCAGAATCGTTTAACAAGCCCTGCGTTTATTCTACGAGAGGGCAAAAAACTGGAACGTTTTTTTCTATAACGATCCCGCCGGACAAAAAAGTCCCTCTTACTGCGCTGCACCTCAAAGATCAATAGCCGCGTTGAGAAAATAAAAAATAAGCTATTCGAGGCATTGGTAATTTACAAACTTGTTAGAAAAATAATTAAATTATCTATGAAATACTTGAAAAAAAAAAAAAAAAAATCGTTCAATTAATTGTAGTAATCCAACCATCAGATTGAAAATGAATTAGCCTTTTGAACGTCTATTTTCTAATTAATTACCTAACAATTAAAAATCAATTATTCGAAGCACAGAGCATTTACAAACTTCTTACAAATATAATTAAATCTACTCTGAAATACTCGATATTTTTTTTTTTTTTTTAATAATTATTGTAATCCAACTAAGATATTGATAATGAATTATCGTTTCAGCGTCTATTGTTTAATCGAATAAACTGTAGATCCTCAAAACAATTTTTTTTTTTTTCGCTACGTATATTAAAAGCCCAATATAAAGCCCCGCCTCTAACGTCCTAATAACACTCTAATAAATCCGAACAAAAGCGCGTCGTACTCTCGCGGACCATTTCTGAGCCTCCCGAGCGACAGTTGAATTCATCAAACGACCGACAAAAAGCCGGAAAGCTTTTTGGTACCGGAAATCTCTTGATTCCCCAAAAGGAGTTAGAATGGTGGAGGCTGTCTCGTGGAGCCAATCCTCCAATTAATTACTTAAAAATTAAAAATCAATCATTCGAAGCACTGAGCATTTACAAACTTCTTACAAATATAATTAAATCTACTCTGAAATACTGGACATTTTTTTTTTAATAATTATTGTAATCCAACTAAGATATTGATAATGAATTATCGTTTCAGCGTCTATTGTTAAATCGAATAAACTGTAGATCCTCAAAACAATTTTTTTTTTTTTCGCTACGTATATTAAAAGCCCAATATAAAGCCCCGCCTCTAACGTCCTAATAACACTCTAATAAATCCGAACAAAAGCGCGTCGTACTCTCGCGGACCATTTCTGAGCCTTCCGAGCGACAGTTGAATTCATCAAACGACCGACAAAAAGCCGGAAAGCTCTTTGGTACCGGAAATCTCTTGATCCCCCAAAAGGAGTTAGAATGGTGGAGGCTGTCTCGTGGATCCAATCCTCCTCTTTCCTCAGCATTAAATGCCCACCGATTTCCGTTTCTTCCCGTTCTTCACTGGCAAGCGTCCTCTTCGCCAATTTCAAAGTCGAACACGTCGATTCGACGCGAGACCGCCTCACTCCCGCGGTGCTTGCAGGTTTCTTACATTACACGATACCAATCGACTGCAATGCACTACGGAATTGAAGTGGCAACGCGTCACACCTCAGCAGCGAAAGTAGTGGCCTTCTTCTTTTATTTCTTCTTCCTCTTCTTCTTATTCCTCTTCCTCTTTGCCTTTAGACGACGTCTACGTCCCTTGACATTCGCTTCTTTTCCGTCATTCCGCGCCGTGTATCTTCTTCAAGATCTTTTTGCCTTTCGTCTCCGCGACTCGATTTCCCTTTTCACCTTGTACTCTCCCAGTGCCGGGGGAAAGGCTCTCTCTTTCCACCGGCAGAAGTATCTCTCGCCACCAACGTAGCTGCTTCCTTTTGTCGCTCGATATCATTGAGGTTGCCGGGGCTGTATGGAACGAGGAAACGTGCCGGTGCTTCTCAAGCCACCCAGCCAGACAGTCGCCTAGCTCCAAACTGTGAATGCCGCATATTATGGCCCTTTCACAGCGTAGCTTCGACTATGTTCTCTCAATATGTCTTCCAACTCGTGGGCGCGCTGAGAGAGAGAGAGAGAAAGGGTGGGCGGGGGGTGGGGGTGGGGGTTCTTCAGTGTGTATATGCAGAGGATCGAGGACACTGCTAGAAATGCTATGAGAAAGCAGAAATACCCTTTAGTGATGTATGTATACATGTACCAACGCCGGTTTACAGTCTCTTCTGGCACTTTATTTCCGTCTCTCTATTCGCCGACCTGGACTACTGAAACAGTACGGACTTCTGCACTGTTAGCACGACTAGCAGGTGAGTATGTACGTATATATATGTTATATAAAGATTTCGCCGCCGCGGCCGCGCCGCGTCAAGAATCGAGGGAGAGATTGGACAAATTCAAGAGGGGTCCGTGAGACCCCAAGTCGGGATTATTCTAAATCCCTCAATGGGCCCCCAAGCTCGGAATAGTCCAAGTCCCCGATGCACAATAACATCCTAGTGTAAGTATATATATATATATATATATTCACGTCCACGTATTTGTACATTGCACGGGATTACACCCCGGCACTTTATTTCCGTCTCTCTATTCGCCGACCTGGACTACTGAAACAGTACGGACTTCTGCACTGTTAGCACGACTAGCAGGTGAGTATGTATGTATGTATATATATATGTTATATAAAGATTTCGCCGCCGCGTCGAGAATCGAGGGAGAGATTGGAAAAATTCAAGAGGGGTCCGTGAGACCCCAAGTCGTGATTATTCTAAATCCCCCAATGAGCCCCAAGCCTAATGTATTATTAGTCCCGCAATGGGCCCTCAAGCTCGGAATAGTCCAAGTCCCCGATGCACAATAACATCCTAGTGTAAATATATATATATATTCACGTCTACCGATTTGTACATTGCACGGTATTACACCCCGTTTTTGGGGTCGATGGTGCTAGCGGAAAAGCTGGTACGGTTCGAGATGCTGCCGCCTGCGGTTGCCCAAGTGACGGTTAATTAGAGCGGTCTGCAGAACGAGCAAGAAATAGCTCGAACGGATAGCCAGCATTGGCCACACGTTGGACCTTACTACGGTTAATCCACTGCAACCAACGCCACTTGGACTTCATTATTTTGTTGCGATATTTGAGTTTAACATTTAGCCAGGTGTTTGGTGTGGGGAGTAGCGTCTGCCGGAATTGTGGTAATTGCGGCGGAGCGATAAAGGGTTCAAATCCTCGTCTGCTTTGTTTTCTCACACTGAGAGGAAAATTATGATATCGGTAACTGTTAAGTGACAATTCTTTCATTTTTAGTTTGTACAACACTTCTTTTAAATATTTTCAACGTTTATCAAATACTCACTCTAATTACCAAGTACATTTATAATTACCGCAACTATAAAATATAGTTTTTCATTTCTCGCGGTGTACGTTTTTATGTGAATGTTGCGATTTTTAAGAGGAGGCACATATAAACCGGAGAACTTGATGGTCCTGCTTTTGAATATATTGAATCTTGTGCAAAGGGTAAAAAATATTTGTGGACCCCTACCGATGAAGTACAATTATTTTTTAAGCCGATAAATACCATCGATGGCACAAAAAGAACTTTACTATCTTTCGCCTTCGATTCTTTGAGCAGCAGAAAATGAAATAAATGAACTCATGCTGAATGGTCATAAGGGCAACCCACAAACAAACCTCGTCATCGCCAGACTCGAAACGTCAGCCCTTTAATGAATATATTACCGTAATACAAAAAGTAGGCAAACGCGAAAAGGGAAATATGGTAATTTAATTTCGTAGACAGGGTTGATTATTGCCCGAGTGTTTGTTCGATTTTGTCCTTTCAGAGGAAATCTCAACTAATTTGGTTTTGGTCCAATTCGTTTGTGCATAGAAATTTCAACTTGGAGATCTCTCGCAGAAGATACGCTCACTTTTACGTAAAACTTTTTCTTACGTGATAAATTTTTTACTAAACGCCCACTTTTTGAGATGATTTTTCACTTAGAAAACTCGCAGGAATGTTTTCACATTATCTAAAAAAACGCAGATCTCTGTACTTCATCTCATGAAGCTTTTTTACGTGAAAACTTCTCGGACACGAGTTACACAACGAAAAGTCTCTTCGAGAAGCATTACATTCATTGTGAAAATTAGGTGAGAGAGTGA
This sequence comes from Clistopyga incitator, assembly GCA_947507545.1. NCBI lineage: Eukaryota > Metazoa > Arthropoda > Insecta > Hymenoptera > Ichneumonidae > Clistopyga > Clistopyga incitator. Next base: position 406,216 of record OX382177.1, read on the forward strand.
AAACTTTTCGTAAAATAAGTTTCCGTTTTTTCTGATGCTCCTTGAAAATATCCACGCGGCAACAAAATGAGTTACGTCTCTTCGGAAACTGAAATAAATTTCTTCGAAGAAACGGTCCTTCAAAATTGCTTACAATTTGTGAAAGTGCCCCGACAGAAGTATCGCAGCCTCGCCAGAAATTGAATGAAAAAGTATACTCTGTAATTTTGTTTTTATAAAATTTCACCGGGCACGCGATGTTTACTCTTTGATTTATATTAAATCATATTTTATATAATCCGATCTTCTTTAAGTCGATATTCGAGCATCTAAACCGAGAGACAAAAATTAAAGTGAATATATCTCTTTTGTGGCCAATGAGATTTTACCCTGTAATTTTCTTTTCGAAAGCTCGCTCAGATCTTACGATGTGTTCACCAAATTATTTTTGGTCCGACGTTTTATTTAACAATGGTTTTTAGCAATAGTCTAAACGAAGGTGTTTTTAAGTATTCACTTGAAATTTTTCAATTTATAACACGACATATTTAGTGTTTCAATAAAACATTACGAAAGAGGAAGCTTTTGATGAAGAAGCCGTAAAATAAAAATTAAGTCAGAAGTATCAGGTAATATCAAAGTACTTGTGCATTGAAGACGTCACTTTCATCGTATTTATGATGCTATTCATAATTTTGACATCCAACGTGTACGAAACTCGATATACCAGATTATACAACAGAGCTTATGATTTTCAAAATTCTTTCAAAGATTTTTCAATGATCGTGTGTGTTTAATAATGGCCAATGAAATCCCATTACAACTTTACGATATAATTGATATTCATAATTTTGACATCCAACATGTACGAAACTTGATATACCAGATTATCCATCAGAGCTTATGATTTTCAAAATTCTTTCAAAGATTTTTCAATGATCGTGTGTGTTTAATAATGGCCAATGAAATCCCATTACAACTTTACGATATAATTGATACTATTTCGATATAATTGATATTCATAATTTTGACATCCAACGTGTACGAAACTTGATATACCAGATTATACATCAGAGCTTATGATTTTCGAAATTCTTTCAAAGATTTTTCAATGATCGTGTGTGTTTAATAATGGCCAATGAAATCCCATTACAGCTTTACGATGTAATTGATACTATTTCGTTGCTTCTTCAAGTATTCCTCCAGCCTCATGAACTCTGCCATTAAAGGTCAAAAGGTGCCATTCCTTATGCATGAAGCGTGGGACAGGCAAACTTCTGAATATTTAACGAAAAGGAGAGCAAACCCTCCCCTTCGAGATATTTTGTACATTATCGCCCAACATCCTAGCGAATATTCGGGAGAATACACCTCCACTTAGTTCCACCTAATCCGGCGACAACGCTTCCAAAAGCTTTTTTATTTGCCAACATACACTTTATCCCTTCACTGGCGGAAGGGCCACGAAATTTCGACGTACTTTATCTCCTATCGTATATTTCAACGATCTTCAACCCCCCCGAACTCATACTCGCTCAATTTCACACTAGCCTTTCATGCTGACGAGGGATTACTACACTCTTGTACACCAGCTCCTCGTTCAATCCTCTTCAGCGTACAAAATGTGCGATAAAACGCGTTATTAATCCTTTCGTTCGCGAAATCCCATTTAAAAATGTAAGGCACCAAATTGCGGTTTTACGCTCGTGACGAAAACCTCGCCCGTTCAGCTACGGGTCAATTTTATTTTTGTTTTTGTCGAGGGATGGAATATCTGAGGTCAGAACCATGAAAACGTTGGAACATAAAATGTACCGGGTCTATGGATTGAAATAAAAATATAACTTTTATTAGGAAGACTTCAAAACTGCAGGTCAGTGGAAAAATTCGATATTCCTGTGACTTCACTGATCCTTCGAGGGTTAGTGGAAAGCTTAATATCTCGAGCCTTATGAAAGCTTCGTGTTAGATTTCTTCTTTTTTTTTTGGCAATTTATTCCGATACTAAGATTTCGGTTAAAATAACGAAATGTTTTATTCTATTTTTTGACTGAATCTTTCAGAGTTACATTTTATCAGTAGTACGTACCATATGTTAATTCTATTTTCCCTCTAGGATATATTTGTATATGTTAAAATACTATCCTGAAGGTAACACATAATTGATAAGAAACATTTGTATATTGATCTCGATTTTAAATGGCATTTCACGAGTTATACAGTACGAATATCTAAAAGCAAGTTGGTAATTGTCTATTCTCCCCACTATTTGATACATGTCATGATGGCAACATTTGTGGTTTGGTATAATCTGTGGTCACTGCTAAATGTAATTTAGTTTGCGGTAGGAGTACATTTCCTGTATAATGAAATGCAAATTGCCCAATGCAATTTGCCCTATTTACTATAATTTCAAAAGTCAATCAAACTCAGATTATCGAGTAAACATTCCCCTTGGCTATTCCACAGGGTAACACCGAATCCCAGTTCTGTCGGATCTGGACCAATGTTCAATCAATTTCTCTGCCACCTTCCTGAAGTACTTCTCTCGCGGACTTCCCAATCGTAATTAATGGTTGAAATTTGATCGTGTTTTTTTTTGCAACCGACCTCAATCCAACCGGTCAATTGGTGCATCAATCAACCAAGGCTTCAACTTTTCAAAAGTTGATCTTCAGCTGATTTTTGTAAACCAACTGAGCAAACCATCGTTTAGATAGTATAAACAGTTGGCTCACGATTGGTTATGACAAAGTAACTTTCAATTTCCTGGCTACAATATCGATGGTTAGGTTTGAAAAATCGACAGTCAACGATTTCCATTCTTGGCTGAAAGGCGGAACTTGATTTGCTTTAAAATAGTCAACCGTGAAACAACTGTGCATCATGAACTAAGAATGGTTGGTTTGGCGCACCAGTTGGCCTGATGGTTTTTGGGTTGGTTTCAAGTTGGGCGGAACGCAAGGATTGTGGGAGATGCAAGAAAGAAAATGTGACAAATCTGCACTCACCGTGAGACGAGCGTGGCACGTAAAGGTTTAAATAAAGGCAGTCCTCGCTCTGGTTAGCGAGTAGAGGTGCGACCCTCTCGAGGTAGGCTCGTCTACGTCGCGGAAGGGTAGCCTCGGGTTCCGGTATCCTCTGAGGGCATGCGGGTGGCATGCTATCGGCGTGCTTGATGCCTCGCCACTGGGTCGGTGTGACCGGTGGCATGTAGCGAAGCGCGCCCAACGGTGGTGTCGCGTACGGCACACCCAGGTACGCTTCGAGATCGTTGTCCCTGGTCACGATGCCCCGTAGGGTGCCGTACCTCGTTTTGACGAGACGCGTGCTGTACTTGACCGGCCCGCCGGCGAACGCTTGAGCGCCGCTCGGTCCCCAGTCCCGGCACACCATACCCAGCGTAACGAGGAACAAAATCGTCGCGACAGCCGCCACAAAAGTTGCCGCGTTACCGGCAAACGAGCGGCAAGGACGACGCACAACCAACCCCGAAGAACATCCCTCGTCACGAGGGACGAGATATTTCTCCCGCAACAGTTCAGTCCTCTCTTCAAGGACGAGCCTTCCCGCCTCATCTTCGTTCCTTTCCTCTTCGTCATCGACGATATCCCTGGAAGTTGATTCGACGAACTCGCTAGATCCAGCGGTGAAGGTAGGGCTGGAATAGAAGTAACGTCCGAGCCAGGCCGATGGCCTCCAGCCACTGATATCCACGCGGTCGGCCTCTCTGTCCTCCAGATTAGCGTTCGAGCGTCGTCTCTTCTTCTTCTTCCTGACGAGGAGTCGCTTGGAGGGGCGCATCCGCATCGCGTCACGCCGCCGCGGGCAGGCCCCTCCGGGTACCGCATCTGTGGGGTCCTCTCGCCTCCGGAGGACCCTCCTCCGCGGCGATACACTCGGAGACCTCGTCCCTCGAGTTTTTCTCGTCTCCTTCACGAGATCTCACTTGTCGATCGGCTGTCAGCAAAGCGAGGGACGTAAATAGGTGTATCTTGGTTTGGAAACACCTCGACCCAGTACCCCGACGCCTCCACCGTCTTCGGCACGAAGACGGCCGCGTCCAGCGCGCCTTCTCGCTTCTCCTGCTGTAATTCGCCCTCGCTGTTATTACCGCCGACGACGATGATTTTGCTTGCGGAAAGGTCTCGGAGTAAACCGTCAAGCTCTCTTCCATCCTCGAACACGCGGGCGATTATTATCGCAGTCCGCACCCTGTCGGACACGAACCACTGGAATTTCGTCTCCGTCCACGAGGCTCTCCTCATCGGCAGTGGAATGTTCTTCTCTCAATCGCTTCCTCGACCAAATGTAATCCACGTAATATACTCTTTTCCGCTCAATTCCTCGTTTACGACATCCTCATCCCCGCGCACTACTGCTGGAAAAAAGGAACTCCCGATGGACCTTACGAGCGATCCTACACGGCCGTAAAACTGGAACGTGACGCGGGTTCAATAATTCCAAGTTCCCTGACAGCCGTTCAAATTCATCGACTCGTGACAGTTAGAGCACGACTATATCCCGAAAACGCGGATCCAACGAGTCAATCTTCCAAGAAGAAAACGCGTCACACTCTAATCCCATTTGTAGCCGGTGTCTCCGATATCGGGACCGCATCACGATATCCCGGTTTGCATATACGTACTATAAGGTTGTAACACAGTCGTGAGATTGCAAAGGTTTTACGATGATAGAACACAGGAGGTGGCGCGATAGTAAACGACTCTCTATATCCTATGTTTAAGGGCTGATTGTTCGTGGAGTAGCAGCCCAAGACATCCGCTCTGGTCGGTGTCCCCGTGGCGTCTGCCCCGGATGACGTTGGGCCCGCGAGGCTCTATCCGCGGAGTAAAGCCGCGGAGATCTCGTCCAAGCCGGAAGACAGAACGACAAAGAGAGAGGAGAGAGAGAGAGAGAGAGAGAGAAAGAGGAGGCGGTGGTTACCCACCCTCGAGACAAGTGACGTCGAGTTATATACACTGGTGGGTTTGTGTGTAGGAGTCCGAGGATGGGGATGTGCGCGTGATAGCCACGAAGGAGCGCACACCGCCAGCTGGGGCAAGAGCAGCGGTGAGTGGAAACTCTCCGTCTCTCCGCGGGGGGCCTTTACCTTCAGTGCTGGAACCGCGCGCGGCAGCATCCACCACTACCACCGTGCCGTAGCGACGGAACTGTCCCGGGCAGTACTGGCGCGCGGAGACCAGGCACAACCCCGTGGAACCCAAAAGCACCGTTGAGCGTACACTCCGGAGAACGTAGGTGGTGGTGGTGGTGGCGATGGTAGCAATGCGCCGAATCGGCTCTCTTTGCTTTTACCCCCGGCGGGCTGTACCTCCGTACAACCCCGCGATCGATAACGCCACGGCAACCCCCGGGTCGTTCCGGCTCTCCTTTTCACCCTCCGCACTTGCTTTCCTACTCCTTCGCTTCTGCTTCCACCTCGTACCATCTCTCTGTTGCTGATGTAATCTTCCTCTCTCTCTCTCTCGCTTTCTTCACGCACAGGCATCATCTCGTTTCATCTCGGTTTCTGGCCTCGTCTACCAACGACCACCCCTCTCCTTCCTCCTTTCCGCGGCTCGCTATCCTCTTTTCCCTGAATCCAACTTTCGATTTATCCCACGGTTCGCTCGGTCTCTCATCTTCTTTCTCCCTCTTACGAACGAACGAACCGGCTCTTTCCGCACTTCCGCGTCCTCGTGCTCCTCTCTTCCGTTTCAACTATTTTGCATGCCTCTCGCACGGTGTGGGTTGCAACGCTGACGCTCAAGATGGGGATGAAACGTAGCGAGACTCGTGAGTTTTGTCGGAGGTAGCCAACCCTCATCCCTTCGCTAACCGACACACATCTCGTCAGGCCTGGTATGTACGAAAACATGTGTGGATGTGTGCGTGTGTGTAACGCTACACACAGAAAACACACGGCACGCGTGGCTTTCTTATATCCCCGCACACGCTTCTTCACCCCGCGCGTGTCAGGATATCGAGGACGAATCCTCTGATCTCCATGGGCTTTTTTGGCTCCTCTGACGTTTTCTCATGTTTTGGATTCATTGCATTACTTCTTTTAACTGAAAAAAAAAAAAAAAAAAAACTTCTGAGACAAAGGGATTCACGGGATAATGTACTTTTGGGGATTCGGCGGCTGTAACTATGACCCCCTGATTATATCCTCAGCAATTTTCTTTCCATTTTCCTGGAATGAAAAATACTTATTGACAAAAATCGTGTTGTCAGAACGAGGATAAAGACATGGTGAACTTTGGTTGCTCATGACCTAAGTAAAAAACTTTTCGCCGCACATATGCTTGCATCATATACAGGCGTTCCTACGAGATTACTTGCTGGTATATATAGTTCTTTCATAGGAACCCACAGTTACTGCACTTACCTTTTCATACCGAATTTCATCCAAATTGTAAAACCTAAACTGCAATCGGGGAAGCTCTGATTTACATCAAAGTTGTATCGTATGAGACATAGGAATTTAGGATCCCCATGTTTTACGCTGCATAACTTTTTTCATCCTCAAACCAATGGGGAATAAGGGCTGCGGGATGGGTATCCGGAAGCTGTATACCAGAGGCAGCGAACACACTGGTTATATCGTTGCCAGCATCCGACACACATGAGGATATGCCTTTAAAAATTGCTGTCCACAGATACAAAATTCTTCAAAGAAAACGCTCATCTTTAAAGCTTTCGTAATTGCAATTAGGAGGGAGAAAAAAGAGTAAACATTTTTTTTTTCTGTTTCGTCTAAGAATTAGTATTATTATAAATAGCTTACTTATCTGCAAAAAGTTTCCTAAATAATTCCACCTTAATGAACACATCTCTATAATAAATTAAATGCTAAAAAAGAATTAATGTTTGTAATAACCCCTCAACAATGACAACAAAAATTCATTACTTACCGTCTTAATTATTTATTTAAAGCCACTTGAACCCCATTTTTAATTATTCACTGAGCACAACAACTTTCCCCGAGAGGTCCTGAAAGATCCCGAGCGGAACATTCCATTGTCCGCCGTAATCTCTCGCAGATTTCAGTGGAGACCCATTTCAGGAGGTAATTTCGGTAAGCAGGTAGGAATGCACCTAGGGTCCCGTCAGTATCTTTGCGTCTCTTGTGGCCTCTACAACCCTCAGTCCGTCTCGAACTGTCGAAAATGATGTCTACGCCGAAGACGTTTTCTCTCGTTGTGGTGATTATGTGCATATATCCCTCGCAATGCCAGGACAATACAAGCAGTGCTCTTCGAATGTTTAATTACTACATCGATTATGGCCGTGAATTGTACGTTACTTACCGTGACGAAATGGACATGGTTTATTGTGTGTTAGGCGGTATAGGTGACGTTATAAAGAAGCGAGTACCTCGGCCCAAGGAGTCCATCCAAGTGCCAATGTCCGCACACCGAGATAGCAACAAACCCGAAGTACCAAACTGTAAATACGCGAGAAGCGCTCGTAGCGCCACTTCCGTTGGCACGGCGGGAGCCGACGACATGATATCAGGCGGGAAATTCAAAATTCGCAATCCTACGGGAATTAGCGCGGCCAGGATTCTCTATGAAGAGCCACAAGATGACCGCCATTATGTTGCAAATGAACGATCAGAAGGTCCTCGATCATCGGCCGATAGATACTTCGCGCTTAGTTCGTCCACGAGGCCGAAAGAGGGCTTCGCGTTTCGTGGCTCGTTTCAACCGTTTTACGAGCACTCGGCAACGGAAAGAAGGAGGCGTTCGGGGATCGAGGAGGAGGACAAAGCAAGCGATCCCGTTCACCCCTCGAGATTAGCCTCGTTACTCGGCGTCACGAGCGAGCAATTTATAGCGGATTACGAGACTACCGGGGCAAACCGGAGGAGAGCCCCCCGAGCGGCTTTCGATCGTCCGCAACCGCGCCATCTCGTGGAACAAGTCGAAAGGTTCGATCGGTCATCAAATGCGCTTAAACAAAGGGCCAAAAGGCACACTATGATGGAGGAAATGGCCTTTGAGATGCTCAAGGATAACCCCCTCGTTGTTGCTCTTCTCAAAATCGTTGGAGGCATCGTCTACTTCGGGGAAGTCATCAAGGGCATCATCGAATCGTCGATTCTTCTCTCCTGCGCTGAGGAGTACATTTACTGGAGGGGCAGAAGATGGATCGGACTTATTCCTTGAAAATTGGGGATTTTGATAAGGATGTGCCGATAATAACTTAAGTTAGTTGAGCTATTGACTGAAGTGAAGATAGTTGGGACATTGTTTTTGAGGTTATCAAAATATGGTCCAAAAATGATTGGCCTTTAAGAGAGATTGAAAATCGGTTCTTGGAATAAAACTTATGTTTAAACTTATGTTAGTCTTATCGCATCGAAACTTTTCTACTATGTACAATTGTTGAAGAATTTTTAAGATTATCTCAATGAAATACAAAACAAACACATGAAATAGAAAAAAAATGCACTTTTGCGAGTGTTTGAAGTTATATAGAAAATGTTCTCGATAAACAAATAGTAAATTCGTGTTCAACGAAGCAAAATAAATTGGTATAGCATCTGACAAAAAAAAAAGACGATTACTTTTACAATAAATGGTCTGGCGACTCTGAATTATCATTTTTTTTCTCCCTATTTGATTAAGCTTCGAATCGGCGGATGTCATCGCTTGGAATTGTTCACAGATTTTTTTTATTGCACCTCTGAAAATTGATTTTATTTGAAAAAGTTTCTCGCACGAATCTCGTGTACGTCTTTATGCGCGAAAAGTGCGACTTCTCGCACGCGAAGCGACGCACGGCGAAGCAAATACAAATGCAAATAAAACCATATTACTTTACGATATTAGGGCGATAAAAACTTTTACGCACTAGTATCGTTAAAAAGTTTCTCACCCGAATTTCGCGTACGGAGTGGCACAAAAGTCATTACGCTACCGAATTAGCAAACTAGAAAGCCTCGTTGACATCTAAGCGTCTTTTCAGGTTAACTCGCTCGTCCAATAGCTGCACACCAACAAGAGAGAGAGAGAGAGGAGAAGACTATGAAGGTCCTGCGGAGTTATCCTGAGGAAAGCTCTCGGGAACTCGAGCCTGTTTGTCGATGACTGGTTCTCGCGCTAATGGACGCCGATATAACCCGAGCATCGAAGGCCAAGAGAGAGGAACCTCGCCTCCTGAGAGAGCGAGAGAGAGAGAGAGGCCCACTCGAGACTCACAATTAAGAGCATCGATCGAGAAGCGGCCATAAACGCGACGGGCCGACAACACAGTCTGCCACTCGATGAAGCGACCCTCTTTCCCCCGGCCTCGTCACTAAGCGCGAATGAATTTTTGAAGCCACCTGTTGCACCCTTAGACCACCGACAGAGAGTTTCCGGTCGAATGGCCGGCCGGGACCATCATAGTCGCGTTTCGAAGAATTAAAAATCGGTTAAAAACTTTGCTCAGCAACGAGAAACCATCGGCTGCTTTAATCCCACGCTCGGCCATCCCACAGATTGACTGAAACTCCAGAAAATCGAGGGAAAAGGGTCCACTTGAAAAAAAAAAAAAAAAAAAAAAAAATCCGGCAAACGGTCTCTAAATAATTCCAAGTTTGGAGCAAACTTTCCAGTCAGCAGAGTCATCAATGATGCAGAAGGAAACGAAGAAAGGTGAAAAAAAAAAAAAAAAAAACGACTGAATCGCTGGGGCAGGTCACTTAAGCCACTTTTTGCCTGACCCTCTCAAATATTCTTCGTAATTACACAATCTTTACCTCTACTTAAAAATACTTTACGCGAATCTTTTGGGGATTTCTTTTTCCACAACAATAATTACAAGCTTTTTTTTTTTTCGTTTTGTAAAACTGTACTTTTACGTGGTTTTGTTATTTGTAAATTGCATGCATGTATTAAAAATGGGTAAAATTGGGATTAAACATCCGGCGTATGATCTCAATTTTTATTGAAAAACGTGTTTTTTAATGTAATAACTATGATCTTGAAAATTTTCGAAAAACAAAATTCTTCAACTCTCAAGACAAGCAAAATTTGGAGGATCAAAATCGTTCGCCATTCGTATTAAAATTCGTGAATAATGCGAAATATGTAAAAGGGTAGAAAAATGCCTGTTTTTTACCGAAGAAGGTAGACGAGTACTCAAAGCGATTAAATGATGCATGGCCCAAGATCTTCCCAGAATTGGTCTTGATGATGAAGCTGTTCCATATTCGTATGCACATACTCGTGAGAAGAAGAGATTAAGAAAGCGGCCAAGAAAAATAGGGTGGGTTGATGAAACGCTAGGAACATAAACATGGAGGATGTAGTGGCCAATTAATTTTGAAGGAGTCGGTGAGAGATTGGGTCCTCGAAGCTAATCCCCCTGGGCATATGGAAGCCTTATACACGACTGCAACCAGGCATACCCTCAATATACAGCCCATCAAAAACGTACTTTCCCCCTAAAACGCGACGTTGCTTCGTTTCCTTCGGTTTCTTTCAGAGGCCAAACACGAAGCACTCGTGGTTCCCTTTTATACGGTGAATTTGCCATTAAAACGACGACCAAAGAAGCCCAAACTTATCTCGACGTTTGAACGTGCAGCTTGTGCAGGGAAGAAAAGCGAAAATTATAAGAGGGAAGAAGAAAAAAAAAAACGCTTCTCTGAACGACGACACGTTCTCGTTAATAATGCATTGTCAATCACCGAGGGAACGAGTGCGTGAAAAGGGACATGAAAAGAGGAAAGGAAGAAGAAGATTGTGAGGAAGGAGAAGGAAGAAATGAGTGAAGACTGAAGCGATGATACGAAGCCGAAGAGCTTGCTACCTGAAAAGGGAAGGAGGAGGAAGAAGGGATATGGAGTAGCATTAGCAGTATCCCTTTCAACCCAAGGCCTCGCCCTTTTCACTCTTTCAGAGAGCATTGTTGGACGTGTGTGCGTATGTATAGAGAAAGGTGGGGCAAAGTGGGACACGAGAAAAAAAAAAATGGCTTTATCACGAAACCCGAAGTGTATTGTTGAGGCTTTTTACCCAGAAACTCGATTCCAATAACCGATTTTAAGCGTCGCCGTTAAAATGAATTTTTTCTCAATCGTGGGGCAAAGTGGGACACTTTTTCAAATTCGGAAATCCACGATTTTCTCAACCAGGTGCTACGAAACGTTATTACTCTTGATTATATCTTGATGGCAATTGTGTTGTTCATTATTTTTGACACTTCCGAATGAAAAATATCGTCTGGACCAAAACGGGACAAAAAAATTAATTAACCACGAAAATCCGAGTATTTTCCTGCTGTTTTCAAGGTACAAAGGACAAAGGCATTGTCCAAAGTTCCAAAATGTCTGATTTGTTGCTTTAAACACGCAAAACAGTTTCAAAATCGTTGTCTGACAATTGCGTTGCAAAAATGTGTTTGAAAAAAATGTCAGTGTCCCAATTTCCCCCAAATTTGCTCTCTCAAATGACTGTCCCACTTTGCCCCACCTGGAAAAATGGCATTATCACGAAACCCGCAGTGTATTGTTGAGGCTTTTTACCCAGAAACTCGATTCCAATAACCGATTTTAAGCGTCGCCGTTAAAATAAATTTTTTCTCAATCGTGGGGCAAAGTGGGACACTTTTCCAAATTCGGAAATCCACGATTTTCTCAACCAGGTGCTACGAAACGTTATTATTATCTTGATTATATCTTGATGGCAATTGTGTTGTTCATTATTTTTGACATTTCGGAATGAAAAATATCGTCTGGACCAAAACGGGACAAAAAAATGAGTTAACCACGAAAATCCGAGTATATTCAATTGCAATAGTCGAGTTTAAGCGTCAGCAAAAAAAAAAATTTCGGACAAAGTACAAAGGACAAAGGCATTGTCCAAAGTTCCAAAATGTCTGATTTGTTGCTTTAAACACGCAAAACAGTTTCAAAATCGTTGTCTGACAATTGCGTTGCAAAAATGTGTATGAAAAAAATGTCAGTGTCCCAATTTCCCCCAAATTTGCTCTCTCAAATGACTGTCCCACTTTGCCCCACCTGGAAAAATGGCATTATCACGAAACCCGCAGTGTATTGTTGAGGCTTTTTACCCAGAAACTCGATTCCAATAGTCGACTCGAAGCATCGGATTAAAAGAAAATCGTGGGGCAAAGTGGGACACTTTCCCAAATTCGGAAATGCATAAGCAGAAAATGACGTAATCACGAAACCCAAGTACGTTTCTGCTATTTTCCACCCAAAAAAAATGTTAGCGACAATGTCCAGAGGGCAAAGACACTGTCCCAAATTCATAAACGTGTGCTTTGAAGAATTCGTTTGGATTGGATTACAAAAGCGCGTTTCAATGAAATTTCCGAGTGTCCCACTTTGCCCCACGTGTTCTCTCGAATGAAACTGTCCCACATTGCCCCACCTTCTCCTATGCACGTCTATTTTTCACCGAGCACCCACCACTTCTACCTCTCGCACCCCAACAACCGCCCTATCTCCCCCTCAGGGTCACTCTTCACCCCCTGGGGCGCCAAAACGGACCTTTCGCTCAAACTTTCGCCTCCCTTCGACCCTCTTCCCTTCACCTTTCCCTAGATTTCTCCTTTCACAGCAGCAGCAACATTTTCTTTTCACTTGCTGCTACTTCTGCTTCTGCTTGTGTCCCTTTTATCACGAGACTGGAATCTTGCACCCTCTCCCTTTCTCCCTTTCGCCCTTTCTCCCTTATGCTGCTGGTGATTCTCTCCTCTCGTGGCTATTCCACAGAAGCCTCGTGTAGTCTCTGCTAACGACGGCTGTAATTACCCTCGGACCATGTGTACCCAACCTTCCCTCGTGGAATATATTTTTGTGCACGAAAAAGTTGGTAACAGAGGGTAAGGTGAAAGGGAGCTTACTGCCCAGGGAAATGGCCTGGAAGATTGCGAATCGAGTGGCCATTGACATGCTGGCTTTCACCGAGATTACCTCCTACCAACTACGACCATGGGATACCCTAGTTTGCATTTTTAAGCGGCCCGGTAATGGGATATTGACTTTGGCATGTCTCGGCAAAGGGTTTTTCTTAAAACACATCCTCTTTTACTTTTTTCTCCCTGACACTGCAGAGCTTTGATTACTTTTTGAATGCTGTTCATTTTCACTTGAGACATACATTTTTTTTACCCTTTTTTGTATCTAGCTTTTCTTTATTATTTATTATTTTATTATAAAAGCCTACGATGATTATAGAGGATGGTTTAAAAATTTAGGATTACGGTGGTCTTTTCGTTTTTCGAAGGGTCAATAATGCATTTTTGTAAAATATTTTGACATTTTATACATTTTTTTAACAAATCAACTAAATATTGTTGAGTGAGAAATTTTTATGGAAAATTTTGTGATCTATAAAATTGTCGAATACAACAAATAGTGAAGAAAAATAAATTGATTGTTTACTGAATTTTGAATAATCTAAATGCAAGATTTCTAAATATATATATATATGATTTATTAGTTGATAATTAATTTCAATCAATCATTTTTCAAATCATTTACCGTAAATTTACAAATCTGCTAAAAATTCGCCCTTAAGATATTATTCACTGGAAAAATAATTGTTTATTGAACAACAGTCTCCTTTACAATATCAATTTGCACATAATTTGAGTCAACACTTGAAAAACAGAAAAACGTATTGACTGATAAAAAAAATGTTCTTTTCCTTTTCAAATACTAATTTCAATCAAAACTACCGCCCACGCCTCTATAATTATTCAAACCTCGCACTATTGTGAAAGCTGCTGAACTGCAGACCAGAATACTAAAGTCCTGGGTTCGCATTACCCAATCTAACCAATCGCGGAACCGTAGAATTTCCACTTTTTTTTTTGCAGTGTAGTTTATAATAATTTCAAATAAAAAGAGAAAAATAGTAAGGGCGTAAAAACTAATTTTTCATTGCTAACGAATTAAAGAAAAAAAATGTAATTAAGAAAAAAAATTAGAGACTTTTTCGTTGGTACTAACCAGGACGTAAGACCTAATTTTTCATAGCTAACTTTGAAAAAAAAAATTGACAAAATTGAAAGTACAGTTGTGGGATAAATCATCGACTTTTTGCTGTGTACTAACCGCGACGAAAAATCTAATTTTTCATTGCTAACGAATTAAAGAAAGAAAATGTAATTGACAACAAAAAATTAGAGACTTTTTCGTTGGTACTAAACAGGACGTAAGACCTAATTTTTCATAGCTAACTTTGAAAAAATAAATTGACAAAATTGAAAGTACATTTGGGGGATAAATTATCGACTTTTTGCTGTGTACTAACCGCGACGAAAAATCTAATTTTTTATTGCTAACGAATTAAAGAAAAAAAATGTAATGAACAAAAAAAATTAGAAACTTTTTCGTTGGTACTAACCAGGACGTAAGACCTAATTTTTCATAGCTAACTTTGAAAAAATAAATTAACAAAATTGAAAGTACATTTGAGGGATAAATTATGGACTTTTTGCTGTGTACTAACCGCGACGAAAACCCTAATTTTTCATTGCTAAAGAATTAAAGAAAAAAAATGTAATGAACAAAAAAAATTAGAGACTTTTTCGTTGGTACTAACCAGGACGTAAGACCTAATTTTTCATAGCTAACTTTGAAAAAATAAATTGACAAAATTGAAAGTACATTTGGGGGATAAATTATCGACTTTTTGCTGTGTACTAACCGCGACGAAAAACCTAATTTTTCATTGCTAACGAATTAAAGAAAAAAAATGTAATTGACAAAAAAAATTAGACACTTTTTCGTTGATACTAACCAGGACGTAAAACCTAATTTTTCATTGCTAACTTATTTATTTTTCAATAAAAAATTCCTATCAAATTTTTACAAAATTCGTTGCATACTTATACCAAAAATTAGAAAATTTATGGTGTGTACTAAAAAATTCGTAAGACCTAATTTTTCATTAGTAAAAAAAATGGCTAGTATAGTTATTACAGAAATTAGAGACGTTTTCCTGTGTACTAGACAGTCCGTAAAACTTTATTGTCCATTCCTAAAAAAAAAAAAAAAATTGGCGGTAGATAAATTATCGAATTTTTGGTGTGTACTCGTGAGGAAGTAGAAATGACGAAGGTGTACGACGGTAAAACTCGCTGAGAGAGAGGTACACAAACTATTGGCCTTATAGTCGACCTGATTTTCCGCGTGGAAACCCTACTTTCCAGGGTTGCAGGCTGGAGCGAGAGAGAGAGAGAGAGAGAGCGCCCTCGGGCCGCTCTCTCTACCACCCCCGCTATATCTCGTTAGCCTCGTAATTCGTATTTACGTTTCAGCAACCGCCTCTCTCTCTCTCTCTCTCTCGCTTTCTCGAAGCCTTCGAGTTTCCTCGGTGCTCCAGGCGAGCTGTAGCATCGTCGAGCATGCCCACGCCGCTTCGACTTGAGTAATTTCATTGCGAATGTACTATACATATTAAACGAGGTCGGCGAGCTTATCGAACCCGTGCCTCTCACCGTCGGCCGAGTCCTCAGGCACCGGAAGCTAAGATCGACGAAGGCGAGAGACGATGCTAAACCTACCCTTATAGGATAGCTCGTAAAAAAAAAAAAAAAAAAAAAGAAAAAAAAAGCCGATGTTTCGGTAGAAGTACTTTGGCAAAAGCAAACTTACTTTAGGTTCGGGAATAAATGCAACGTGGGTACATTTTTCGGGTTAACTTAGTTTTCGATTATTTTAATATTAGTCGCTTTTAATATTAGTAATAATTTTTATTTTTTAAAATGTTTAGCACATAATTACATAATCTGCAAACTTTTTTTTTTTTCTTTTTCACTGTTTTAAATCTGTGGAATGACAGGGACCGGAAGCTAAGGTCGACGAAGGCGAGAGACGATGCTAAACCTACCCTTATAGGATAGCTCGTAAAAAAAAAAAAAAAAAAAGAAAAAAAAAGCCGATGTTTCGGTAGAAGTACTTTGGCAAAAGCAAACTTACTTTAGGTTCGGGAATAAATGCAACGTGGGTACATTTTTCGGGTTAACTTAGTTTTCGATTATTTTAATATTAGTCGCTTTTAATATTAGTAATAATTTTTATTTTAAAAAATGTTTAGCACATAATTAAATAATCTGCAAACGTTTTTTTTTTTTTTCTTTTTCACTGTTTTAAATCTGTGGAATGACAGGGACCGGAAGCTAACGTCGATGAAGGCGAGAGACGATGCTAAACCTACCCTTATAGGATAGCTCATAAAAAAAAAAAAAAAAAAAGCCGATGTTTCGGTAGAAGTACTTTGGCAAAAGCAAACTTACTTTAGATTCGGGAATAAATGCAACGTGGGTACATTTTTCGGGTTAACTTAGTTTTCGATTATTTTAATATTAGTCGCTTTTAATATTAGTAATAATTTTTATTTAAAAAAATGTTTAGCACATAATTACATAATCTGCAAACTTTTTTTTTTTCTTTTTCACTGTTTTAAATCTGTGGAATGACAGGGACCGGAAGCTAACGTCGACGAAGGCGAGAGACGATGCTAAACCTACCCTTATAGGATAGCTCGTAAAAAAAAAAAAAAAAGAAAAAAAAAAAGCCGATGTTTCGGTAGAAGTACTTTGGCAAAAGCAAACTTACTTTAGGTTCGGGAATAAATGCAACGTGGGTACATTTTTCGGGTTAACTTAGTTTTCGATTATTTTAATATTAGTCGCTTTTAATATTAGTAATAATTTTTATTTAAAAAAATGTTTAGCACATAATTACATAATCTGCAAACTTTTTTTTTTTTTCTTTTTCACTGTTTTAAATATGCGGAATAAAAAATATTCCGAAAGATTGTTAAATCGAAAGGTGAACTGCATTCGACAGTTCAAAGGTACCGTCCTGAGTTATAAATATGCAAAAATCTATCGACAAGTTGTTGAGAACGGAGATAATTGAACATTTCTCGACTATAGCTTCGCCCTACCATTTTATTTTTTCCCACAACAGCTTCCGGTTATAATTACTGCGGAAGATCAATCATTTATCGTTAAGCAAAGCAACTCATTTTTTTTAACCATTTTATTTTTATTTTGTAATTAATATTGAATTCTTACTAAACAAACAATATTTTTGACCGCATTTTCGTTTTGTATTTCGTAAATAAATTCCAAGTTATTTGTTAATCGCACCAGTCAAAAATAAAATATATATTTTTGAAAAATTGTACTTTTCAAATACTTAAAAAAATGAACACAAAGTTTTTTTTATCAGTGAACAAAAATAATTAGAAATGAAATTCCTGAAAAAAATATATATATAACCTAGGTTTTTTTTTTCATTAATTCCGATCAAATAATTGATCTGAATCAATTTTGATCAATTTCTGCCAAACCACAGATTTCTATGAGTAAAATATTGCTGATGTGATTTAAAAAAATCAATAACTCAAACAAAAAGAATACCAAGACAAAAATAATCATAAGTACAAATTCTAAAAAAAAAAATCTATCAATTTTTTGCCCTGATTAGAAAAGCCAATAAATTCCTAAACGAAAAAAAAAACATCATTCTTCATTTCAAGTGCAAATAAAAAAAACCTTAGCTTCCCGGAAATATTATCTTTGATTGAAAATCGTTTTTTAAAATTCCATTTAAAAAATTTATGACTCGAAAAAAAAAAGAGAGACTAAGAAAATATGCTGATTACTTTTCCAGCCGAATGAAAATTCTTCTCACCCTCGAGTATAAATCACTTATATCATAGTTCCCGGAAGTCGATGCATTAAAGGGTTCAGAGTTGAATTATCGATCGGCCAATGAGAGGCTCGCATTGCGTGAACCAAAGTGCGAATACGGAAAGGTAAAAGAAGAAGAGGAAGAGGAAGAGGCGCCGATGGAGTCTGTCTGATTGGATTGTCGAAGAGTTCGAAGAGTCGGGAACACGATTTCCCGTTTCATTGGCCCAGAAAAGCACGCGGCAAGCGTTATTGAGAGTGCTGAGCGTGTGAGGGTCTCGAGACCGCGCTGATAATCGAATTTGAAAATATAGATTCCCCTCCTACGCCGTCCTATCCTATAATGTTGCGAAAATTTGATAAGAGCCTCTGGAAAAAGAAGAGATAAGAAAATAAAAACTGACTC
The DNA here is from genome assembly GCA_947507545.1 of Clistopyga incitator. Classification (NCBI taxonomy): domain Eukaryota; kingdom Metazoa; phylum Arthropoda; class Insecta; order Hymenoptera; family Ichneumonidae; genus Clistopyga; species Clistopyga incitator. The sequence continues at coordinate 424,280 of OX382177.1, forward strand.
AATTATGTTATATTGTGTGTTTTTTTATTGTATCAATTATTTCAATTAAATTACAGAAATTAACACTTTTTGATAATTTTCTCATTGGGTGATATAAACAAAAATTTGTGAAAGTTTGATAAGAGCGTCTGGAAAAAGAAGAGATAAGAAAATAATAACTGACTCCATTTTCTTATATTGCGTGTGTTTTTTTATTGTAACAATTATTTCAATTAAATTACAGAAATTAACACTTTTTGATAATTTTATCATTGGGTGATATAAACAAAAATTTGTGAAAGTTTGATAAGAGCGTCTGGAAAAAGAAGAGATAAGAAAATAAAAACTGACTCCATTTTGTTATATTGTGTGTGTGTTTTTTTATTGTATCAATTATTTTAATTAAATTACAGAAATGAACACTTTTTGATAATTTTATTATTGGGTGATATGAACATAAATTTGTGGAAGTTTGATAAGAGCGTCTGGAAAAAGAAGAGATAAGAAAATAAAAACTGACTCAATTTTATTATCTACAAGTTTGTTACAAGGCAATTGTCTTTTTCATTCATACAACAATTTTATCTTAATCCCACAAATTAACACCTTCTGCTAATTTTATTAACACACTTTGAATTCATTTTTTTCCTGTTGTTTATTTATTAATTATTGAGTGATACATAAATATTGCAAAAATTGTCCAAAGCAATTAAAATTGTTATTAAAAAACAAAAAATCACTGAACCCGAATTTTCCTCAGTCTCCAAAAATAAATGAATTTCTTTAAAAAGCCAGAAAAAAAATCCACTCATTCTCGTCGACGATTTTAATTCCACGAAAAAAATTTTTTATATGAACGAAAACGCGTAGTACCTAAACAATCAAAAGAAAACATCAGGAACCGTTTTTACAACACTAAAAAAGGCCATTAAATCGCAATAAACGCCTTACCAATAATTGCGCAGTTCACTGAACTTTAATTACCGCTAATTCGGAAAATAGAGAAAAAAAAAAGATGAGAAAAAAGTGGACGATAAAAATAGCCGAAGGTGATCATCTCCGGGAAGATAATGGCGACCGGAAATGAGGCTCGTTACCGGAAACGGCAATCGCTTTCGCAAACACACTGTAATACAACGTTTTACATGCCCACCTGTTGTCGTGACACTCGAACGCCCTCGAAAAGGGGTTAAGCTATAATGTTCACGGTTCAGTCGAATTCCCGTTTTCTCTTCGTCTCTCTCTTCGGCAAACTGTGCGTTGACAACGGCCGCAAATTAAACATTTTATCATCGACGCCTATCGCAATTGCTTCAACTTAATTATAACAAATTACCCGCGCAAAGAAAAAAGTATTTAGAAAATTTTAAATGTACTTTTCATATATTAAGTAATAAAAAATGTATTATACAAAGATTTCAAGTATTAAGTATAAAAAATGTATTAAACAAAGTATTCGAATATTGAGTATTTTAAAAAGTTTAACGCTTTATTTGATACATTTTTTAATACTTAATAATTGAAAGTTTATTTAATACTCTTGTTTAATACTTGATATTTAAAAGTTTTTTTACTTTATTTTAAACTTCATGAATACTTTTTTAATACTTTTTTTGCGCAGGTTTCGATTGCTTTGGTCACCGGAAGTTCCATAATGCGAACTCACAGTTCCGGTGCGAAAAACGACCTTTTTCGTATTCTTTATTCGTAGCTTCCTTCGCTGACGTTTGGCTGCGTCGTCGTCAACCACGAGGATTCAATCACCGATAAACCACGAATATAGCATCTTCCGGTCGCCACAAGTTCCGTGAAAAGGACCAACGGAGGTCTGAGCGAATGCAGCGTCGACGAAGGATGAATGGCCACCGCTTGACGAGAGTTCAGCTGAAAATGTACACGAAATTTCAGGAAGACGTTTTTATCGATACGAAAAAAGCAAAAGATTTGATGATTTTTATTTTGACTCTTGGAAAATAAAATAAAAAATTTATATATTTATATATCTTTATATATATATTTATATATCAATAATGAATTTTCGATAAGCTTGTAATGATTATTAAAAAAAAAATTATGAAAATGGGATGAAAAGTGGAAAATGTACCGTAACGTAATTCTGATCTCGTTGCAATACGGCCAAATTGTCGCTGAGACCTTCCAAAAGTGATTTTCTGAGGGCGTCGGTGTTGGATCCACAACTGGCCCTTTCCAAATTCGCCCTATCAGCTAATCTGGCCAATTGCGTTCGCACCTCGGCGCCGTACTCGAGATTTCTGCTGTGAAGATAATTCTCGTGGCACCAGATTTTCTTCTGGACCGCGTTAGCGTACCCGCGGTAAACGTTGAGAAGGGTTACGTGATCACCTTCCGGTGAAGCAAACCTGAGGTAAATTACATCGATGACATTTTAAAGAAAATAACGTAAAGTAGCACTTTGCGCATTGCTTCCTCATTTTCATTTTCATCGCTAGCAAAAAGATGGAAGTGAGCAAATTTATTGATTTTATTTTTCTGGAAGATGAAAATAAGAAAATTTATTTATTTTATTACTCTGTTATTCATGGCATCGTTATAAAATACACATTTTATATTCACCATTTTCATTTTCAAAAGCATTTTTCATTGAAAATAATCTCTAATAACAAAATTAAGCATTTTTATGACAAAAATACTTAACAAATTTTTTTTTAATTATGTTTGGCGCTATTTATAAAGTCAATACGAAGAATACGTTTTTTTGTCAAATACAAGGGTCGCAATTAATTTGTCATCATAATTTTTGTAATTGTTTTATCTATTTAAGGATGCGAGAGCGGTATAGTCTTGTTTTGTCTTCGCATCAAAATCATTCGTTGATTTTTCTGTATACGCGGTCATTTATCTTTAAATGTGAAATGTGTGAAAAATGAGCAATATATACAAACAAACAATCATACAATTAATCAATCAAACAAACAAAAAAAACATACGACCAAACAAATAAATAGATGAATAAATCACCAAATAATCAACTGTGAATTTATGACGTAAAAATTCCGTGGGGATGTAAATGTGTGCGAAGAGGAAAATGTAAACACGAAACAGGGTATACAACGGAATAAACAACAAACTGAATAATCAAATATATAATCAAACGAACAAATAAATAAAAAATAAATAAAATGTTACATACCTGGCTCTCGCAGCGTGAGCTTGTTCGCGTTTTGAAGGCGGTTCAGCAAAAACCGTTTCGCCAGAAAGAAGTGCAACAACGGTGAGAGCTTCCTCGAGGCACTTGTGCTCAACGGAGGCAAGAAGAATCTTGGTAAATCGTGGATCAAGCGGAAATAGGGCCATGGTACGTCCGAGCGTCGTTAATTGCGGCGGCGGTCCTGAAGACAATAATAATAATAATAAACCCAATGTAAATCGATCCTCGGTGAAGCGATCAAAGGGTGGGGCTCAAAATATCGAAAGATCACAAAACAGAGCGACTTAAATTCCGAAATTTCAAAATCGCGGACAGATCGATATTCGAATGTTTTATTGTCGACAGATTCCTAAAGCAAATATCTGTTTTATCGAAATCGTTAAATTGAAAGTATCCATATATTCGAAATTTTACATTAAGAAAATTTGTACTTTGAATGATCTAATGGAAAAAAAAGAAGTATCATCGAAAAAATGAGTATTTCGATAATTGACCTTACAATCGAACAGTTATTCGGCTAAATAGTCTCTGGAAATAAAGGAATTCGAGCAATCAATGTTTCGTTATTTAAACATTCGCTGTTCTGGTATTAATGTATATCGGCCATTCGAAATTTTAGGCCTTCGGAAATTTGACCCCCACCCCAATAAAAGGGTTCAGGAGAATTTTAGGATCAGCGTTTTTTTTTTACCCTTGACCGCGCCCAATTTTTCCAAACAAGCGACCGCAGCGTCGAGCGCTTCCTGTGGTGGCTTGTCCATAAAATCAAAAGTCGTTATGTCCACGCCGATCGCGAGAAGCTGAAGAGCAACCCCCGCTAACGAACACCTCTGGATTTCCGGTATTGGCATCTCCCTCATCCCCTCAAATTCGGCTTTCGTATATAACCTGAAACATTGTCCATCCGCCTCCCGACCCGCTCTTCCGGTTCTTTGCCACGCCTGAGCTTTCGACACTCTTTCGACTCGCAAAACGTCCAACCCTGTGGTTGGATGATGGGTTCGAGCTTTTACCATTCCACTGTCGATTACGTGACGAATACCTGCGAAAAAAAAGATTTTTCTAACGATTTTATTTGATAAATAAGAGTTATTCATGAAGGAAATGATGGGATTTTATATTTTTTAAGAATAGGGGTTGAAAATAATTTGTAATAATAAAGTCAAACATTTTTCGAAGAAAAGTGGGTAAATGATATTTAAAAAATAAAATTTCCAATTTTTTATGAAGTTGCGAGAGAAAATTTATTTATTTAGGAAAGGTGGGGGTTGAAAATAATTTCTAATAACAAAGATAAGCATTTCTGTATCAAAAATTCTTAGCGAGTATTTTTTTTATGATTTTTCAAGTTACTCATGAAGTCAATATTGTGAAATGAATTCTTTTTTTCGAAAATATGGTTTTTTTCTGCGCATGAAAATGATTCTTTAATTTTTCCCCTACGTGGTCATTCTTTATTTATTTGAAAATTGCGAAAAATGAGCAATGTTGAAAATGCCAATCTATACGATAGATTAACTAGATTGGAAAATACGCGTAAAAATTTAAAAAATGCTGTTTGAAAAATAAATAAAATTACACATACATTTGTGTGCATAAATGATGTGTAAAAAAAATAGTTTTTTCAATATATGTCTCATTTTGTTTTTTAAAACCGCGTCTAGAAAAGTACCTTCGAAAATCTGCGAAATCGCCCTAATTTATTTTTATTTTTTTAGGGGTAACAAACCTCCTATGGTGACGGAACTTTCAGCAACGTTCGTCGACAAAACCAACTTCCTCATTCCCGGTGGTGAGGGTTTGAAGGCTTCCAACTGTTGGTGCGTAGAGAGGGCTGCATAAAGCGGAAATATTTGGAGCTGAGGGTAGTCTTTACCATCCAACAGTTTGGCCGCGTGTCGAGCGGCTAACACCGTAGCTTCGATTTCTTCCTGACCGGTGAGAAACACCAATATGTCTTCGCTAAAAAAAAAAAATTAATTTCTCAAGCCTCAATTTAATAGGAAAATATTGTCACTCTGTTCGCATTTTTTTTTTTCAGAGCTTAAAAAAATTTCAACAGAACAGAATTTAATAGCGATGCGAATTTCGGACTTAATTTTTCTAAAAAAATTCATGTTTTTTAATTTATAAATAGCAAATAATCGAAGCTATTTTTTAGAACAAAAAAATCCATCGAAGATTTTGAGTTTTTCCAAAAATTTCACGCTTGTTAAGCTAAAATATCAGTAAAAGAAATCTTTTTAAAAACCTACTAAAATATCGATAAGACAATGTACTATCCTAATTAATATCTTTTTTTTTTTTTTTTTTAATTCTTACTTTGCAGGATATTGTCTGTGAAGTCGAAAGGCGGCAACGAGCGAAGCGAATGCATAATCATCGTAAGATATAATGGTGTGAAATACTTGAACGTGATGTTGTCGTCCCTCGAGATAAATAACAGGAGCTTTAAAGTATTCGGCAAATTTATCGACATCCATCGTCGCGGACATGACTATTAATTTCAAAGGCGTGAGATTTTTGAGGTTTCGCAAATATTGGGCTCTTTTGGCAATGCCGAAAAGCACATCCGTCTGCACGGATCTTTCGTGGGCCTCGTCCAAAATAACGATCGAATAATCCGACAACATTTCGTCGGTCATCGCCTCGCGGACCATCATCCCATCGGTTAAGTATTTTATTCTCGTTTGAGCGGAAGTCACGTCCTCGAAGCGAACGCAATAGCCGACGAGTCTTCCGGGCTGAGAATTTTGCTCTTGAGCTACTCGACGAGCTATGCTCACTGCTGCGACTCTTCGGGGTTGCGTTATTCCTATACACCCCGAAGAGCCCGCCATTCCGCTTGACAAAAGAAGCTGCGGTATCTGCGTTGTCTTCCCACATCCGGTTTCCCCGATTATTATCATACTGGAGTGCTTCCGGATCTCTTCGAGTAATCTGCAATTTTTTAAACATTTTTTTTTTTCATTTTTCTTGTCTTCGAATGTTCATTTTAGGATTTCGAAATTTGCAAAGATGGGTAAATTGGGTGAGGAAATGGAGAAAATTTTGGCAACGGTCTTCATGGCTTTTATCGATTTTTCAAACACTTTGAAAGATATTGCTGATTTTTTGGATACCAATAGTCGAAATGAAGATTAATTTGAAATTTGGCTCAGCTTAAAAATCGATAAATCGAAAATTGGGAAATTCGGAATTTAGGAAACTCAAATTCGAATTCATCAATTAACATTTCTTCGACAATTCCTACAATCCCTCCAAATTTTTCTCAAGTTCTTTAAAACTTATCTCTAATTTTCCGTATAAAAACAGTTAAAAAAAAAAAAACGTAATTCAAAATTTCACTTGACTTAAAAATCAATTGACGATAAGTTCGAAAATTCAGCTCGATCTATGGAAACTTTTTCGACAATCTTTACAATTTCTAATTTACTCTCTAAAAATATTATTGAAAAGAAAGAGAAGAAAAAAAAAAACGTAATTGAAATTTCGCTCAGTTTGAAAGTCGCTATATCGAAAATTCATATTTTACGCACCAAAAACACCAAAACTCTATAAAAGAAAAAAAAAACATACTCACAATCCATATTTCTCTCGGCACCGAAAATCAAAAATTCGAAAATTCATATACTTTAGGTACTTCGAATAAAACTCCATCCGAAATCTGGTTCGATGTCCGAGCGGACGTGTTTTCGGTAGAGTCGCGAGGTGTTTACCTTTCCCGCTTCTGTGCAAATCGCGAGTGAACACGCGGCTATTATACGAGAGCGATAGACAAGAGTATAACCGTCGACGTTATCTCTAGATTTTCACAAGACGATGTGACAAAACTTCGGGAAACGATACAAATTAAATTCGACGACACAAATTGTACACGATTTGTTTTTGTAAAAAAGAAGGACTTCTAGGGTAAGCAGTGACCGAAACGTAGCTTCGTTTACCGTCCGACGCCGAGCAAAGCGACTATACATGGCCTAATGAAAACAACACAAGCCCAAAAGTGGAAAGGGAAACGGCGAGTCTCCCCGGCACCTCGCCGCCGGCTAAACGTCCTCTAACGACGATACAAATACATCTCCGGTAAACAAGCAAGAATACCCAGCGCTTCCAGTACCAGCAAGCGAGTTTACATCGGAACTCGGCAAAAAAAAAAAAAAAAAAAAACACCCGGAAGATTAAGAAAATAGGAGAGGAATTATAGACACAACACAAGAGCCCCTCGACAACATAGAAGAAGAGACGAGCAGCAACCCAAAGGAAATACCCACTCAATTTCATACGATTCAAATGAATTTCTGGGAAAAAGCCCAAAGCAGTGAAAATCTGGACGAAACGGCAACAGAATTCGCTATGGGCAAAGAAAAACTGAGTGGTATGCTGAGAGGCTTGTATCCCTTTCCATACTGTTATGGCATTGAAGTTTCCATCGTTGGGATGCAACGAAATGTATTTTGAAAAATTCTCATGACCCCAAATTATCATAGACGACACGAATTAAATGACATGGCGATTACAATCTTGTTTGTTTTTGTTTTAATGTCATCCTATATCATATAGTTTTTCCAATAAGGCGCTAATCCTTGGTTTTTAAAATTCAGTTTTTAAATCGTTGCATTCCAACGATGCAAACTTCAACAGTATATGCTGTTGAAGTTTGCATCGTTGGAATGCAACGATTGGTTCCTTGGTTTTTCAAATTCATATACTGTTGAAGTTTGCATCGTTGGAATGCAACGATTGGTTCCTTGGTTTTTCAAATTCATATACTGTTGAAGTTTGCATCGTTGGAATGCAACGATTGGTTCCTTGGTTTTTCAAATTCATATACTGTTGACGTTTGTATCGTTGGAATGCAACGATTTAAAAACTGAATAGGTCTCACAGCATATACTGTTGAAGTTTGCGTCGTTGGAATGCAACGATTTAAAAACTGAATTTAAAAAACTAAGGATTAGCGCATTATTAGGAAAACTACGATATAGGGTGACATTAAAAAAAGAAAATTGTAATCGCCATGTCATTTAATTCGTGTCTTCTATGATAATTTGGGGTCACGAGAATTTTTCAAAATTCATTTCGTTGCATCCCAACGATGGAAACTTCGACGCCATCGGAACAATGAGTCCTCTGCCCCCGTGGAACACCATCCGCCCGAACGTCGACCTCGAACCTGGCACCTCTCATGTACGAAGCACCGCGAGGCGTTCTACAATTTGCCAAACAATAAATACGCACACCACACAAAAATATTCACAGATGCGTCTATAACAAAAGATAAGAGAGCATATACTGTTGAAGTTTGCATCGTTGGAATGCAACGATTTAAAAACTGAATAGGTCTCACAGCATATACTGTTGAAGTTTGCATCGTTGGAATGCAACGATTTAAAAACTGAATTTAATAAACCAAGGATTAGCGCCTTATTAGGAAAACTACGACATAGGGTGACATTAAAAAAAGAAAATTGTAATCGCCATGTCATTTAATTCGTGTCATCTATGATAATTTGGGGTCATGAGAATTTTTCAAAATTCATTTCGTTGCATCCCAACGATGGAAACTTCGACGCCATCGGAACAATGAGTCCTCTGCCCCCGTGGAACACCATCCGCCCGAACGTCGACCTGGAACCTGGCACCTCTCACCTACGAAGCACCGCGAGGCGTTCGACAATTTGCCAAACAATAAATACGCACACCACACAAAAATATTCACAGATGCGTCTATAACAAAAGATAAGAGAGGATGTGCTATGGTCTTGCACGACGCCGTGTTACCGTACAAATTACCAACAGCCTTTTCCTTCTTCTTCTTCTTGCGAGGCATTCGCAATCCTCCGGAGCTGTAAGAATAACAGAGGAGACCAACAGCCATCCGGTAGCGATTTTTAGCGGACTCTGTGTCGACTCTAGTAGCCATAAAGAACCCAACAATTACACATAAAAATCGGAAGCTGAAATGTGTAACATATGCAAGACTCATCTCTCAGTCCAACACATCGTAATGGAATGCCCCAAATATCAACCACAAAGAAACACCTTCCAGATTCCACAAACGCTAAAAAAGTGTCTAAATGAGAAGACTGAGGCCACTCGCACCTTAAAATTTATTAAAGCCAATAATATACTAGAGAAACTATAGAATATGATAAACATACACTCAAACAAACCATATGTACCATATATATATATATATATCTAAATATAACATGTAAAATACGAAGGAGTCGCCAATGACCTCCGATGTTGAGGCGACTTTAATTTTAAAAAAAAAATTCCATCTACGGAAATTATTCCTCAATTTCAAAAATCTTTACAAATCAATCTGGAATCCCAAAAACACCAAGACTCGTCTAAAAAAAACTCACAATCCAAAATCCCCTCGCCCCGAAAATCAATAATTCGAAAATTCATACTTTACGCACTTAAAATAAAATTCCATCTACGGAAATTTTTCCTCAATTTCTAAAACCTTTACAAATTAATCTGAAACCCCAAAAAAACCAAGACTCGTTCAAAAAAAACTCACAATCCAAAATCCCCTCGCCCCGAAAATCAATAATTCGAAAATTCATACTTTACGCACTTAAAATAAAATTCCATCTACTGAAATTTTTCCTCAATTTCTAACACCTTTACAAATTATTCTAAAACCCAAAAAAAAAACAAAAAAAAACGTCGAAAAAAAACTAACAATCCAAAATCGCCTGGACCCAAAAATCGATATTTCAAAAACTCGTATTTTACGCACCTAAAATTCAAGCTAGTGGCGCCATCGGCCGGAAAACGTAAGAACCTTCAACCGAGAGTTTCAGTTTCACCGAACCATTCGCGGTATAAGCGTACCCTGAAGAGCACCTCTTGTCCCAAACCTCACCGCAATTTTCGTCGGTCCACATTTTCATTGTTAACCAAAAAAAACAGCTATTTTAAATAAACGTAATCTCACCTTTTTCGCAGCCTGTAAACCGGAAGTGACTTGCGCTGCTGCTGAAGGCTGACGTTGAATTTCTCTTGAGTACCCGAAGAGTGCAACTCACGATTCTGAGGCTCTTCGCGTTTCTGAATCTTATTTGGAGTCTCGCCGAATGTTACGACCGCTGATCTTTTTGGTGCCAGTTTCGAGAAACTGGAACTGCCCATTACATTGTACTTTGAATCCGTATTATCGTGGACCCCCATGGTGCCCGTTATTTTTTCTTCTGAATTATCGATAAGACCCGAGAGATGAAAATTTCGGTGGGCTTTATTCGCTCACCGTCAAGAGCCAACGACGCACGTGCTCGCCACTTTCCACTACGTATCACTATGTAGTCACAGCTGTTTGCACTGTAGCGCTCTGTGACGTCTTATATATATATATATATGTATGTATGTATGGGGCATTTCATTCGAAGTGAACCTGGGTCTGACCCTGGATTTCTTCGATTTCTTGGATTTCATCGCTTTTACCGATTTTTTATGTTATTTTTCTATCTCTAAACAGCAACTGCAATTTTTATTGGATTAAAAAAAATTATGAGACACATTTCATACGAACTCGCGACCGATTAGATTTTATTTCTGATTTTTTAATGTTATTATTGTTCTATCTCTAAAGAGCTTGTTTTGTGCATTTGCAATTTGCAAATTGCAAAAAATGCAATTTTTATTGGATTTTTTTGAAAAAACTATTTTTGAGACATTTCATACCAACTCGACCGATTGGATTTTATTTCTGATTTTTTAATGTTATTATTGTTCTATCTCTAGACAATTGTGCAATTTTTAATGGATTTTTTTTGAAAAGCAATTTATGAGACATTTCATATCAACTCGACAATTGGATTTATTCCTGATTTTTTAAAATGTTATTGTTCTATCTCTAAACAGCAATTGTGCAATTTTTATTGGATATTTTTGAAAAGCAATTTATGCGACATTTCATATCAACTCGAGCGATGGGAAATGATGAGAATTTATTTGGCTAATGGCGATCAAGTATTACAAAACGCTGTTTTTCTTTTGAAAATATACGTTTTGGCCCTAATCAGGTTCCTCTTCGGTAACGTTTATTATACGTTACTCAGTTAATTTCGATTGGATTTTGTTCCTGACTTTTTCTTAAAGCAACACATTGAATACAATGAATACATTTATACGTATAAAATATTACATGTCGCAGAAATTTAGTCTGATTATTTTTAAAAACAATTCCATTGCAATGATAAAAGTAACATTCCTCAAAATAACTTATTTTTTATTCTTTTTTTAATAGAATAATCTGTCTTTATTTTTTATTTCGGATCCCCAATGAGAAATCAATTAATTAATGAAATAATACAATATAATACAAATAATATTTATATCAACAGCGATAAAATATAATATCGCAGATATTTTGTTGCCGACGTTTTGTCTCCATGATAAGCCCAATAAGCAAAATTTTCGTTCTAAACATACTTCACATAACATTCGTCAAAATAACTTTGTCAAAATAATTTTTTTTTATTACAATAAACAATTTTTATTTGTTATTATCCTCTACCCACCAGGCCGACCATCTGTAATTTTTTTATATCACAAAACTTTTCTCTTCAGATATTTTGTCACTTCAAAATTTCATTATCGATTTTTTAAAGATTATTTTTCGTCACGTATTTCGCAATTTTCGTCTTCTATTATTTTACAGGTATTTCGGCGCAGATATTTGTCATTTTCGTGTTTTATTATTTTGCAGATATTTTTTTGGGGATATTTTGTCATTTTTATATTTCACTACTTTACAGATATTTTATCCTCTAGATAATTTGTCGTTACATGCTTTGGAATTGTCGTATTCGATTATTTTTCAGATATTTTTGTCATTTTCGTATTTTATTATTTTACAGATATTTAATCATTTAGATATTTTTTTGTCATTGAGTACAATGTCGTTGATATTTAGGACCTGGCGTTTCAACGCGTCAGCGATTGTCGACTCTCCATTGCGAACGATACGACCTCGTTCTTTCGCGCAGCTGCGTTAAATAATGCTAACAGTGTAACTGAAACTCCTATTTTTTCCGAAAGCGACGTAATCGCGAGTTGCACTTTGAGCTCATCGCTTTTCTGTCTAATGTGGAGCGAGGATACACGGGTTATATTGTTCGCTCTGAGTTATTATTTTAGCATATTAATTGTACGCTTCGGGAGCCCAGAGCGAAATGATCAAGGCAGACATTCACATTTTTACAATATATATATGTATTTTTTGTTTTTACAATTCCTCGTCAGTAATAAATGAAACAATGTCACACCGATATTCCACAATAATTTATCCATCAATAATTGCTACGTTTGTATATTAATATATATCATTATTATGTCTATTTTATTATGAATTTGTCTTAAATCGCTATTTTTATAAACGTATCACAGATTCAACGCTGTGCGACGGGAAGACACAGTGAGCAATTTATTTAATTATTCAAGACGATGCAAAAGTTGGATTTTCCATTTTAAAAACTGAAAATGCGTCATTTCACTTAAAATGTCAATTTTTCGGCAGAATTTTCGGTTTTTAATTCAAGAAATGCGTTAAATACTTTGACATCGCCTCGACGAGATTTTCGAGCTTCCTTATATTCAGGGCTGCAGAAATTTCAGTATTTCTTAACTCACTCTTTTTTTTTAACATCATTTTCGTTCATTTCTTAGAATAATTTACCACATTCGTAAGAAAACTGATAAACATTCTAAAAAAATAGTTTTCCATTAAAATACAAGGAAAATCTAGATAACAAAAAGAATCATAAACGTAAATTGCTATTACAGTCTAAAAATAAATTGCGTCTACGAATCGGGAGCAAAAAAAATCCATGCTAAAAATGGATATTTTTTTGTCCTTGTTGAACGAAAGTTCATTCATTTTCTCGAAAATGTGGTTCGATATTCCGAAAAAAATGAATTAATCGAAAAAATCATCGCTCATTTTTTTAAAAGTCATTTTCACCGTTTTTTTTGGTAATCCTTGTCCCGTAAAAAAATATATAGTTTCCGAGGGAATAAACCGGAAATGAAACGTAACTTCTTAGCGCTTAATTTCTCGGTTTTTCGTCACATTTTAAAAAAAGAGAAAAATGAATACTATCGGTCCGATAATGATGATATCACTTATAGAGCGAGTCGAAAAATAATGAAATCTTTTGACAACGCTGCTCATTATTACACGTTAAATAATAATCGTAAGATCGTAATTAAATTTAAGCCTAGGACGTGAAAATCGATCATCATCATCATCATTATCATCATCGTAGAGGCCGGTAAGTCGGAGTTTTCACTTCGGTGGGCAGCTAAAAAATAGTCCAAAAATTTTTTAAACTTCAGTTGTCGTCGAAATCTGAAATGAAAGATTGAAAAATTGCCTTACCGCGGCTCCGATTCTCGATAAATATCGATTTCTTATCCGGATGTCGGACTGGGGAGATAAAAGATCGTCGACGGAAAGATCGGAGGTCGATTCATTGGAAAGAAGCTGTTCGCGTTCCTGGGAATCCTGGGAAGCCAAACAGGATCCGTGAGCTTCGCGTTCACCAGGAGTCATATTTAAATAGCCGCCAGTTGACGCGGAATCCGATATCCAAATGGCTACGGTCGTGATCAGCGCAACTGCAAAGTTAATTTTATTTATACGCTGATTCGGATGAATTTTGTTTGTGATTTTTTTTTTTTTTTTTTTTTTCTTACTCCAGAGCCAAGCGAGGAAAAATAACTCGAGCATGAAATAACCAGCTGCGTCAACTATCTGTCCTGCGACTATTGACACCACCGCCAGACCCAGATTTTGTACCGCTTGAGCACTGGAAATTAAAGAGATTTGCGAATTTTTTCTAAAGAGAGATTTTTTTTTTTTGGCGTATCGGGAGGGTGGGACAAAGTGGGACACGAGGGAAGAAAGGCTTTAGCATGAAGTTGGAGGGTATCGTTGCTGCTTTTTACTGGGGAAATTGATTTCAGTAAGCGAATTTAAGCGAGGGGGAAAAATTTAAGTTGTAGGGCAAAATGGGACACTTTCCAAAATTCGGATCTGTACGATTTTTTAATGAGGTGCTACAGAACGTCATCACCGCCAGAACCTGATTTTGTACCGTTTGAGCACTGGAAATTAAAGAGATTTGCGAATTTTTTCTAAAGAGAGATTTTTTTTTTTGGCGTATCGGGAGGGTGGGACAAATTGGGACACGAGGCACGAAGGGGTTTAGCATGAAGTTGGAGGGTATCGTTGCTACTTTTTACTCGGGAAATTGATTTCAGTAGGCGAATTTAAGCGAGGGGGAAAAATTTAAGTTGTAGGACAAAATGGGACACTTTCCAAAATTCGGAACTGTACGATTTTTTAATGGGGTGCTACAGAACGTTATCACCGCCAGAACCTGATTTTGTACCGCTTGAGCGCTGGATATCAAAGAAATTTGCGAATTTTCCGTAATGAGCGATTTTTTTAGGTATGGGAAGGGTGGGACAATATGGGACACGAGGCAAGAAGGGGTTTAGCATGAAGTTGGAGGGTATCGTTGCTGCTTTTTACTCGGGAAATTGATTTCAGTAGGCGAATTTAAGCGAGGGGAAAAAATTTAAGTTGTAGGGCAAAATGGGACACTTTCCAAAATTCGGAACTTTACGACTTTTTAATGGGGTGCTACAGAACGTCATCACCGCCAGAACCTGATTTTGTACCGTTTGAGCACTGGAAATTAAAGAGATTTGCGATTTTTCTGTAAAGAGATTTTTTTTTGTGGCGTATCGGGAGGGTGGGACAAAGTGGGACACGAGGAAAGAAGGGGTTTAGCATGAAGTTGGACGGTATCGTTGCTACTTTTTACTCGGGAAATTGATTTCAGTAGGCGAATTTAAGCGAGGGGAAAAAATTTAAGTTGTAGGGCAAAATGGGACACTTTCCAAAATTCGGAAATGTACGATTTTTTAAATTGAGTGCTACAGAACGTCATCACCGTTGATTATATTTCAATGGCAATTGTGTTGATTATTAATTTTGACGTTTAGTGTAGAAGTATTTGCTGCGTTTATTTGCAGGGGAACACGCAACAAAATGAAAGACATAAGCAAAAATGACTTAATCACGAAACCCGAGTATATTTAAATTTTAAGTATTTTATCATTGTCGTTATACATGCGATATAGGAATAAATTAAATAAACGAAAATTAAAACAAAAACAAAAAAATAAAGCCATTTTTTGCACGGTGTAATTCAGTAGAAAATTTTCATTGACGAATGATTTTGATTTGACAGATATTGATGTAATAAATTTTGTCAATTCGTATTTTTAAAAATAGTATTAGAGAACTTACATTCCATAAGCTGTTCCCAATTGATATTCCGGCGTAACTAGAGCAATCAAAGGCCAAAGACTGCTCGCTAACATCGAATAAGTTAATCCCAATAGCACCATACAATAATAGGGATTAACGTATGTGAATGCCAAAAGTCCATGCGCCAATATCGATCCGAAAATGCTCACGACCACCCAAAATACATTGCGACCAGTTTTGTCAACGAGAGCGCCCAAAAGTGGCGAAGCGATCGCGGACATCGAATACACAAGGGAATCCAATGCATTTGCCGCACCGGGCTCGTAATTGTATTTCCTTTCGAAAAATACCCTGCAAAGAAAATTCATTAAATTCAGTTTAACCAAATAAAATCCTACATTCTGCAAAATTTAATTCTCTAACCATCTCAGGTCAATTTATTTACAGTCTTTCACAACATATTCAACATTTTCAGGCAAATCAAAACAGTTGCTTTTTCAAAGTAGAGTTGAAAAACAAAAATTAAGGATTTAGTAAAAGTAGTTTTATTTTATTATTTTTGTTTAATAGTTAAATTCTCGAATTTCCTTTATTTTGAAATGTAAATTCGATATTCCAAAATCATAAACTCAATTCAAATGAAAACCTAATAAACTCCCAGAAAACGAAGAATTTGAAATAAAAATGTAATCAATATTTTTCTTTCTTGGGATGTGTGCAAAGCCAAAAATAATGAGAAACGCAACACACAAATTTTCCCGAGTTTATAAAAATTTCATACTCACTTTCCCAAAGCGATGAATGGAAAAATTGCCATATAATAAGCGATGCAGACGATAGTGATAAGCCAGAAAACGCCTTTGAAATCTTTGACGTCGCGCAAACGTACGACTTCCGGTTTTTTACCGTGGCCCCGTTTCAAAAGTCGCTCGGCGCGTTTGTCCATTAATCCCAATACGACAGTGCACACGAGAGAAAAAACGCATGTCAGAGTCGCAAGAAAAAGAACGATGCCGATGCAAGTCGCGCCTTCGTACATCGTCGCAACGTAATTGTAGATTGGCTCCATGACCAAAAAATTAACGGTCGATCCAATGCGAGCGAAGCTCAATTGGAGACCGAAAACCATGTTCAGCTCTTTTCCTTTAAACCACAAAACCGCGTAGCTGTTTTGAGCCACGGCCAATGATTCTGCCCCGATTCTAAGAAAAAAAAACGAGAGATTTTTATCATTTTACTCATGAAATTTGCGTTTTAAACGATGAACCCGTGTAAATTAAAACAAATCTGCTGCACAAAGTCTATTTATTATTAAAGAAACAATGTAACGATGATTATACAAAATAATAACTCTGCTCCAATTCTAACAGGAAAAAAGGAGAGGTTTTTATAACTTTAGTCATGAAATTTTCGTTTCAAACGATAAATTGGTGTAATTTAAACTAAATCTGCTGCTAAAAGTCTCTTTATTATTAAGGAAATCATTGAACAATAATTATACAGAATAATAACTCTGCTCCAATTCTAAGAGGAAAAAAAGAGACGTTTTCATAACTTTAGTCATGAAATTTTCGTTTCAAACGATAAATTGGTGTAAATTAAAGTAAATCTGCTGCTAAAAGTCTATTCATTATTAAGGAAATCATTGAACAATAATTATACAAAATAATAACTCTGCTTCAATTCTAAGAGGAAAAAAAGAGACGTTTTCATAACTTTAGTCATGAAATTCTCGTTTTAAACGATAAATTGGTGTAAATTGAAATAAATTTGGGGCAAAAAGTATGTGTTTAATGTTGAAGGAATATTATTTTACACTTTGAACTTAATAAAACTGGATTATTAATTACTTTTGTCCAATTAAAAAAAACATTGACTTCTTTAGAAAAATAATCAAATTATCCCATAAAGTTGTGCAATAAAACCAATAATATACAATAAAGTCCAAATTCATGTTTCAGTAATTTTGAAGATGTGTTGAAAAAAAAAATCGTTAATTAAAGAAACATACCCAAAAACAAATCTACCGAGGACCATCACCCAAAAAGCATTGACCAGAGCTCCGGTAGCAAAAATAATCTGACCGATAAGAGTCAGTGCCATGTATATGATGGTTCCCATGCGTATGCCAAATATTCTGTCCAATAAAAATCCTCCGATGAAACAGAAAATAACATTTGGCCACGAGTAAATGGAGTAAAGTAAAACAAAATTACTGGTCGTCAGACCCAAGTCTTTATTCAAGTTGTCCTGAAGTGCTCCTGGATTGTCGTAACAAAAGTATGAACCTGAAATTGCAAAAAATTCCATTTTATTTTCCATCACTGTAGAATCGAGCAAAACTTTTTTTTTTCATTAGCTAATAATACAAAAGATAAAGAAACTATATTCTGGAAAAAATTATTTTGAAACATAAAAAATAAAGAAAATTGCCAATGGAAAGTGAAATTAAAATCAAAAGAATTTACGTGCATTTATCAAAAAATATTTTTTACCTTCACAGATACTTGTATAAAAATTGTAGTGCAGAAAAATATCAATTCTAATACACAATAGGCAATTTTTATTGTAAAAAAAATTCTTGTTCAACAGATTAATATTGAAATGTGATTTTTTATACAACATCCTGTTGCTATTCGTCAATTGAAGGAGAAAGGAAAATTGCTGCATCACAAAATTATTTGCACATTACAAATTATATCATAATAAGTGTTTTTCTAATTGACCATTTATATAATTATTAATAGCAAAATATAAAGAGATACTTGGAAGTAGTTTACAAATAGAAAATATAAACACAAAAACTATAAAAAACGGAAAAATCTAAAGTAGCGCAGAAAAAAAGAACAAAAAAAACTTGTAGGAAATGTTTAAATAGCAAGAAATGAACAATAATAGGATTTCCTTGATATCTTGACCGCAGTGCCCAGTTAAAAACCAGGAAATCATGAATACGCACACAAAATTATCATGAGTAATAATAATTGTACAGACAGCCAGGGTCACTGATAAGAGCTGATAGCATTTTCAGCCAACCCAACCATTTGTATCGGGAAATAAGCAATTATTTTAATAACAATAATCTCTAAAAATAAAAAAAAAATAAAAAAATTTCTTCGTTCTAAAATGGGTAAATGAAATGGTACAAAAAACATTAACTAAAATCTGTAGAAACACATTTTCTTTATTTCAAAATGCTTAAATAAAATTGTGCAAAAAATATTAACGAGAATTCATAACAAGGAAAATTTATTCTAAAATGGGTAAATGAAATAGTAGAAAAAATGTTAACTAAACAGGAAGCCCTCGTTGGATACAATAGTAATTCAATGGTAATACAAAGGATATATATATATATATATAGTGCCATTGACTCTGAATGAGTCACCTAAACAGTAGCCAGTAGTAATCACATTTCAGCGGACAAAAGAGTAAGATAATTAAAATCAAACGTAGTGACATTGTATCACAGTGAATAACACGCCTCCGTCCGAAGGATTTCTAGAGAAGAATTTTTAAAGAAAATACAAAAACGGAGGTATAAAAAATATTTAAAAAAAGATACGTATAAAATAGAACTTTGCACATTGCTTATTAATTTTCATGTGTTGCAAAAGGATAAAAATGAAGAAGTTTCTTCATTTTTTATTAATATATTTGCATATTAAAATATTTCATTCATCCGAATATTAACTAAACAATATTCGTTGAATAATTTTTTTTTTAAATCAGATTTCAAATAAATTGCTACAATAACAAATAAATAAAACACAAAAAAATGTGTAAAATCAGAGAAAAACACTATTATTTTTTAAAAATATCGTCACAACTCATCGACGGTAAAAAGCGAAGAGGGGAAATTTTTGAAAAAATCTAATAAATTGTTACAACTCACCAAAACCAAGAAGACACATGAGCGCAAGTCCGAGACACCTGTAGGGTCTTTTGGTAGGGCTACAGCAGCCCCTAAGTGCGATATCATCGTTTTCCGAATTGGTCAAAGTCGTTTCCGGGCTCTCCATTATTCCGCCCTCCATAATTACGCCCCTTTGATGTTTCCTCCTTCTCAAAGTCTCAAAACACACAAATTCTTGTTGTTTTTTACTATCTTTTGCTAATTTCTCCGAGTCACAAATATGTCATTTTGCCTTTCTCCACGACTCCCAAAAATGGGTTTTTTTATTGTAGGACGTAATTTCTCTTTTTATCTGAAGAAATAATGACTTTTTAAAAAAACCTTTCGCTAATTTCGACGAGTCACAAATTTGCTATTTTACTTTATTCCACAATTATCGTTATAATTAGCTCCTTTGCGTTTTTTTAATTCAAAGAAATAATTAGCTTTTTTTTTAAATTACCTTTTGCCAATTTTTACGAGTCACAAATTTGACATTTGTCAAAAAAATAACAATGAAATTTGTAATAAATTCTTTGCCTATTTCGACGAGTCAAAAAATGCTCATTTCATGAAAAATGATATTTTAAAATCATAATCCATCATTTGTCTTTTTATACAAAGAAATAATGATTATTTATTTAGAATGTTTGGGTAATTAAAAAAATTTGACAGTTCACGTTTTTCCACGATTATCGAAAAAAAAAAATGTTTTAATTATAATTTCGGATTTGTCTTTTTATTCGAAGGAATAATTAGTCGATTAGTTGTTTTTTATTCATTTGTAGACGAGCAACTAGTAGAGGGCGACTAAACACGTGACGCGTAATGTCAAATCACATCACATTCTATTTGTCACACGCTGCGCGCTCGCACTCGACGAATTTGTAGGTCACGCACGGCAAGCGAACGCGAAGAATGAATAAGTTATAAAAGAGAGAGAGAGAGAGAGGAAAAAAATCGCGGATTAAAATTGTAAGCGCTCAAGTCGCCAAAGTCGCGAACTCGATGATGACTAGAAAACGAGTGTGTGTGACAACAAAGAGCGCGCAAATTCCATATGTTATCGATGCGACTGATCTTAGAGGAGGCTGCTGCAGACCCAAAACTGACCAGTCGTGATTAATTTAATTATAGATGGCGCTCGAGGCTGGAGAGCGCAGTCGGTAAGGACGATTTTTCGCTGTGGCGAAAAATGGCGGGAAATAGGCGGACGTTTTTGAAAAGTTTTGTGAAATTGATTGGGCATTGATTATTGATTTTTTTTGCAAAATTCAGGACATGATATATTTTTGTAATGAGGTTTTTTGGTTGTGGCGAATATGGCGGGAAATACGCGGACGTTTTTGAAAAGTTTTGTGAAATTGATTCGGCATTGATTATTGATTTTTTTTTGCAAAATTCAGGACATGATATATTTTTGTAATGAGGTTTTTTGGTTGTGGCGAAAAATGGCGGGAAAAAAGGGAAGTTCTTGAAAAAATGATGAAGCCAAGGTCAAAAATGAATGAGAAAGTGGGTTTGATTTTGGATTTTTTGTAGAAGAATCGTTGGAAAAAGCGAAAATTAATGCAAAAGCTATTTGGAAAGTTGCACTTTGGCGCTATTTTTATCATCAAATTTTAACAAACCTTAAATACGTGAGGAATTTTAGAGAAACTGTGTATATATTGTAAGGATTTTATGTGAAAAATTTGTGTTCATTATCTCGTGGGTAAATTTTTTTCATCAAAGCAAAGCTTCTTTTATGAGGACACAAATGTTTGTCTTTAGTTTATCAGAAAAATTAGCAACTGTGCTAACAATCGTTTTCCATTTAGCCGATCGCCAGCTGCGATTCTCAGGTATCCTAAAGTAATCATAAGAATATGTACAAGTATTTTATTTTATGAAAAAGTAAAAGAAGTATAAAAGTCTTTACAAAAACTGGCACGACTTTTTATTACCCATTTCCATTTGTTTACTCAAATATTTTTTTCGTAAGAATAATAAATAATTGTTCAAGAAAATATCCATTTAATACTCATTGAATAAATAAATAAACAAATTCACGGGAATTAAAAAGAAATTTTGAACTTGCTTTCGTTTCCCACTACCAAAAATCACAGATGGCGCTGTCGATCGTACACACAATTATTTTCATGTAAATTGACATAATTACGATACTGTCAAGATCCAATTACCAATTATCGAATCCCACAAAACCGATAAGAGGCGAAAGATAATTTCTCCAGCTGCCCAAACATCGATAAGCCGCTTATCAACATCGCCGATATGCATTATTTTTTTGCCACTGCTCAGTGTCGTCTGCTCTCACTGACAGCTCTCCCTTTCACCGAATAATTATAAAATAATTAAATAAATAAACAAATGTCAATTCCAATAAATGTTAATCATATACGTATCATCACGTAACGTCGTTTAAAAAACCTTTCGTTTCCCGCCCCCAAAAGTCACAGATGTCGCTGTCGAACAAACACACAATTTCCAACCAAATTGACATAATTATGATTTATTTATTTATTTATTTATTTATTTATTTTACAGTGGACGGGGCAAGCCCTTGAAAACAATAATAATATAATATAATATAATATGATATAGAATATTAAAATAATATAATATAATAACATGGCGAATATTATGGCAGATACAATAACATTAAGGTTTTATCATAAATAATAAATAATAAGTAATAAATAATAAATAATAAGAGTCAGTCAGTGGGAGTCACTGTAATGTACTCATTAACTGAACGCAGAAAGACAGAAAATGGTTGATGAAAAAAATCAACAAACACAGAGGCAGTATTCGCATTACGGAACATACGTGTAAGAGCCTCATTATGCCCGTAATTCGTACGACGAGTTTGCGCATAAAAAATTGCGTGATTACGTGCATTCCGAAAAGGTACCGATACAGTAACGGACGATAAAAGGTCGGGACAATTCACCACACCGTGAATAATTTTATAAAGCAGGACAAGTTCGGCCTTAAGTCTCCGTGCAGAGAGTGTCGACATACACAGCTCTTGATGAAGATACTCGATATAAGATTTATTCACAATTCTATACTTGAAGAAAATAAACCTCACAAATTTCCGCTGTACCCGCTCTATTGCATTTACGTGTACTATGTAATTGGGAGCCCAGATTATCGATGCATATTCAAGTATGGGGCGTACCAACGCGCAATACAGCGTCCTAAGCGACCGCGGGTTCTTGAAATGCGATGTATTACGCCGAATAAACCCTAAAACACGCAGCGCACGCCCACACGTTACAGAAATGTGATAGTTAAAGGACAGCGAGGAGCATAGGAACACACCTAGGTCCTTAACTATCGTGTTTTTATTGAGTACCTCACTATTTAATATATATGTATAAGAATATGGCTGTACGGATCGTGAGAACGAAATAGCGAGACACTTCGAGATGTTTATTGATAAGTGATTACAAGAACACCATTCCTCAAGTCTATCAAGGTCATTTTGCAGTTCGACCGCATCTCTCGGGCTAGTAATTGACTTATAGACCTTGAGATCATCCGCATATAAAAGAAACTTCGAAAACCGAAAGCAACTCTTGATATCATTTATAAATAATATAAAAAGAAGAGGACCAAGGTGAGAACCTTGCGGAACTCCAGAAAGAACTGAAAATGGTTCAGAATGAGCACTGCTGACTCTAACAATAAGCCGTCTATTTGAAAGATATGAAGCAATCCACCGTAACAGAAACCCCTGAATACCCATAGCACAAAGTTTGTCGATAAGCAAGTTGTGATTCACAGTATCAAAGGCCTTGGAGAAATCAGTATATATACTATCAACTTGTTTTCCACATTCAATTTGATGGTTGAGGTAGTTAGTGTAAATCAAGAGGTTTGTGACCGTGGATCGTCCCTTACAAAATCCATGTTGTTCGCTAATAATGGATCGCTCCGACGCACTCGATATCGCTTCAGTAACCATGGAATCAAAAACTTTCGGTATACATGATTGAATTGCAATCGGTCGATAATTACGGATATCATTTATATTTCCATGTTTATGAATCGGTGTAATGAACGAGACCTTCCATACATGTGGAAAAATACCCGATGATAGCGACAAGTTAAATAGTCGAGTAAGCGGACTCACAAGGACGTGAGCACATTCTTTAATAAATATTGGAGAAATGCCGTCAGGACCAATACCTTTACTTACATCGAGATTTAAAAGTTTCTTCCGTACATCCGATTCAGCAAACATAAGTGAAGACAAATCAATCACGCTATTACCATTCAGCATATCTACAGCAGTTGAGAACTCATGGTGTGATGACCTGGCAAACGCATTACTGAACATATCGGCAAACATGTTCGCAATCTCAACCGAACAACTACTGTGGATATTATCAAGAAACATGCAAGCTGGAAGACCTGCACTTCTCTTGACACTCGTAACATGATTCCAGAAAGGTTTGGGATTTCCCGCCTCACATAAGCTATTTTCCACATTGGCAATATATTCAAGATAGTCTGTCTCAAGGCATTGATTGCATTGAGAACGCAATGATTTAAATGAACAATAGTTATGGGGCGTAGAATGACGCTTCCATTTTATATGCGCAATTTTCTTTTGATATATTAAGACACGAGTCTTGGATTTAACCCATTTGGGATATGAAGAAGGGCGGATCACAATAAGCGGAATAAACGATTCCACAGCAAAATTGATTTTTTCATAAAAAATAGATACTGCATGGTCAATACAGTAGTCAGACCTGAGAAGGAGATCCCAATCGAGAGAAGAAAGAAGTTCCTTAATTGCTGAAAAATCCGCATTATAAAAATCATAGAAGCGCACCTCAGTATGTTCAATATTAAATAACTCATGGTCAAAGGAGAGAGTAATTTCAAGCGGTGGGTGAGGTGGATCAATCGGCGTAATAAAATCAAGCGCGGAACTAACGGTACAAGATAAATTTGAAAATACAAGATCAAGCAGTCTACCCCGATCATTCACAGTTTTGTTGAATTGATAGAGATCGAGACCGGCTGCGAATTCAAGCATTACACCGCGAGACGATTTTCCACCAAGATATTCTTCAGAGTTTAAGGGATCATAATCAATAAACCCAGGAATATTAAAATCGCCTAAGAGTAGTGTACTCACATCACCAGCCTCCCCAACAACACGCTCAACAGACTTACAGTACTCATGGTAGACATTGTAATTAGACGATGGAGGAATATATACCGTACTTACTAACAAATTTAGGTCTTGGCATTGTATGATGACGAAAGTTTGTTCGATCGATAAAGTAGGATTAAGCACTAATCTTGCGGTGAGTGAATGATGCACCGCAAGTAGCACACCACCTCCACGAGTTTTACTGCTCGAGCAGGCTGATCGATCACATCTAAAAATTGAATAGTCTTTCAAACCAAGTTCCGCATTCGATATATCAGGAGAGAGCCAGGTCTCAACTAATGCCAGTATCTTGAAATGTTTGGTCAATGCCATGTGACGCAAGTCACGCAGCTTACTCCTAAGGCCTCTTATATTTTGAAAAAATATTGGCAAGCACCGTCCGGTGTTTAGTTTTTTGACGCGCGATGTCTGGATGTTGATGCACGAGGAACGTCGACAATCCCTGGAACCCCGTTGACATATTTAATGGTTTTTCCGGTAATTCCGGCCTCGGTTATTTCAGCAAGTTGTTTTTTCAGATCTCGAAGATGATTTCGCTGGTTAATAGTGAGATCAGCCATAACACGAATATTTGGAGCGATGATTCGTTTTTTGTTGCGTAGTATGTCAAGAGCCATATCAGAGTCCGGAAGAATAACCTTGATCGGGCGCGGCGCCGCATCAGCCCTTCGAACACCCAAACGTGAGACTTTGTTAACTGTCACCGCACTACATGCAGACAGCAACAGTTCTGAAACTGCAGCCGAATCATTTTCAACAGAGTTCACACCACGTTGCTCAGTCAAACCATAGACCATGACATTTTTAGACCTATTAATAAGCTCTAATGCTTCTTTAGCTACCAAATGAGGGTCATTAGTCGGCGACAGACCAGAAGGGATGGCACTAACAGTGGCCTTCAAACCAGCAATTTCAGCTTTCATCAACTTATTCTCTTCTCTAAGATGACAAATTGTAGTTTCACAACCAAGGATTCTTTCGAGAGCATCATCAAATCGACCGGAAAGCGAATTAATCGCGACACTTAGAGGATGCAGCTTCTCATCAAAGTCTTTTTTTATTATAGCACTCTGCGCATTAAATTGCTCTTTTAAAAATCTCTTTAAATCAGCATCCATTGTATTAGTTCCGTGTGTGCAGTTGGAGATAAAGAGATCGTCGAAGACTAGATTACTCTTAGTGGCACAACTGCGGTGATAAGAACGCCGGCAAATAACACAGCGGACAAAATCCTTTACCACTTCAGAGCAGCCTGTACATGAGACCGGAGAGCCAGGTGACATTACATTTACACGTATAAATGCGTGTGTGACAAGTTGATGTTGTCCACCTCGAGATTCGAGTAGCTCTGACGTTCAAACGAGATGTAAACACACAGCGCACGTACAATACGCACACAATCAGAGAACCGGTAGATCACAATAATGTCCAACTGTCACATCAAAGATAAGCGCGCCGAACTTGCTTAATTTTGAGTAAATTAACAGCCGCGAATGAAGTATAGGTGCACAATTTTTGACAAGTGTCCACTACTATTGAAACTCATGCCCAAATAACATTTTTCGTTCAACAATGCCCAAAACAGCGTAGTAGCACAGGGTTATAGAGTGCCTTTCCGCATGACGTGGTTCGGCAACGTCCGTGTTCGGCAACGTCTCGCGATCCGATAACTGTAATTACTTTGAAACTCGAATTATGAATTATCAAAGCCGACAAAACTGATAAGAAGAGAAAGATAATTTCTCCAGTTCGTCAAACATCGATAAACCGCTTATCAGCATCGTCGATATGCATTTAATATGCGATTATCAGTGTTCAGTGTCGTCTGCTCTGACTGACAGCTCGCCTTCTCACCTAATAATTATAAAATAAATAAATAAATAAATAAACAAATTCACGCGATTCTCAAGTGAATTTTGAACTTGCTTTCATTTCCCGCCACCAAAAGTCACAAATGTCGCTGTCGAACAAACACACAATTTCCAACCAAATTGACATAATTATGATAACTGTAATTACTTTGAAACTCGAATTATGAATTATCAAAGCCGACAAAACTGATAAGAAGAGAAAGATAATTTCTCCAGTTCGTCAAACATCGATAAACCGCTTATCAGCATCGTCGATATGCATTTAATATGCGATTATCAGTGTTCAGTGTCGTCTGCTCTGACTGACAGCTCGCCTTCTCACCTAATAATTATAAAATAAATACATAAATAAATAAACAAATTCACGCGATTCTCAAGTGAATTTTGAACTTGCTTTCATTTCCCGCCACCAAAAATTACAGATGGCGCTATCAAACGAACACACAATTTCCAACCCAATTGACATAATTACGATAACTGTAATTACTTTGAAACTCGAATTATGAATTATCGAAGCCGACAAAACCGATAAGGAGCGAAAGATAATTTCTCGAGCTCGGGAAACATCGACAAACCGCTTATCAAAATCGTCGATATGCATTTAATATGCGGTAATGATAATCAGTGCTCAGTGTCGTCTGCTCTGAGTGACAGCTCTCTCCCCTTAATCCGCACACATTATTGGCTCGGCGTTACGTCACGAAATTGAATACGTGTTTTTAGGTTAATTGGAGTGAGTTGGCCAGTCGCTGCAAAATGTCTGGAGCCTCTTGGTGCCGAAAATTAATCGTAAAAGCGGTGATATTGCATTTAATCGTAGTGAGAGATGGTGCGCTTAGTGACGTCGCTGCCGGTGATCCTCTTTATCAGAGCTTATCACAAAATCGTGGATTGTTCAACTCGAGCGATAACGTCGTTGTTTTGAACGCGACGAATTTCAAGAGCCTCGTTTATGGCACTGATAACGCGTGGCTCGTCGAATTTTACAATAGCTGGTGCGGATTTTGCCAAAGATTCGCCCCCACGTGGAAAGCACTTGCCGATAATATTTACAGTAAGTTGAAAATTCATTAAACCCATCCATGTGATTTACCGCTCATTTTGGGCAAGGTCTTTCATTTTATTTATTATATTTTGGAGCCAATTTTGGGTGGATGATTATTCAATTGGACGAGGGAAGCTTTTGACATTTTTATTATTTTCTTTCGTTATTTATAAGTTTTTGAAAATAATATTGAGTAAATGAATATTAATTAGCGGTTTGAGGAAATTGTGACATTTAACGAGATAAGGACATGGCAAGCACTTGCCGATAATATTTACAGCGAGTTGAAAATTAATTAAGGCGATCCACGTGATTTACCGCTCATTTTGGACAAGATCTTTTATTTTATTTATTATATTTTGGAGCCGATGTTGGGTTGATGGTTTTTCAATCGGAGGAGGGAAGCTTTTGACATTTTTATTTTTTTCTTTCCTTATTTATAAGTTTCTGAAAATAATATTGATTAAATGGATATTAATTAGCGGTTTGAGGAAATTGTGACATTTAACGAGATAAGGACATGGCAAGCACTTGCCAATAATATTTACAGCGAGTTGAAAATTAATTAAGGTGATCCACTTGATTTACCGCTCATTTTAAGCAAGGTCTTTTATTTTATTTATTATATTTTGGAGCCGATGTTCGGTCGATGGTTTTTCAATCGGAGGAGGGAAGCTTTTGACATTTTAATTTTTTTCTTTCCTTATTTATAAGTTTTTGAAAATAATATTGATTAAATGTATATTAATTAGCGGTTTGAGGAAATTGTGACATTTAACGAGATAAGGACATGGCAAGCACTTGCCGATAATATTTACAGCGAGTTGAAAATTAATTAAGGTGATCCACGTGATTTACCGCTCATTTTGGGCAAGGTCTTTTATTTTATTTATTATATTTTGGAGCCGATGTTGGGTTGATGGTTTTTCAATCGGAGGAGGGAAGCTTTTGACATTTTTATTTTTTTCTTTCCTTATTTATAAGTTTCTGAAAATAATATTGATGGAATGCATATTACTTAGCGGTTTGAGGAAATTGTGACATTTAACGAGATAAGGACATGGCAAACACTTGCCGATAATATTGACCGAAGCTTTTGGCATTTTTATTTATTTTTTTCCTTATTTATAGTTAGCGGAAGAAGCTTTTGAAAATAATATTGATTGAATAAATATTAATTGGCGGTTTGAGGAAATTGTTACATTTAACGAGATAATTGAATAATAGGGGAGCGCATGTTGGACAATGGATTATTTGATTGTAGGGGAGTTCTCGTAATTAAATGCTGTTGAAGTTTGCATCATTGGAATGCAACGACTTGAAAAATAAATTTGAAAAACTAAAGAAGAAAGATAGCGCCTTAGTAGAAAAGCTATAAAGTAGGATGAAATTTTTCGAAAAATTATTGTAATAGTGTATAGTAGCATTAAATAATATATAAATAAATAATTAAATAAATAGTATTGATTAAAGGCGAACGAGCGAATGACATTTAAAATTAATGAGTAGTTCTATAAAAAAAAAAGAAAAAAATTCTTAAAAGCAATTTTTTAATTTTCCAGCATGGCGAGACATAGTAACAGTGGCAGCGATAGATTGCGTGGACGAGGAGAACAACCCACTGTGCCGAGATTTCGAGATAATGCGGTACCCGGAAGTGCGTTACTTCTCTCCCCGGGGTAGTCCAAAATCGTTGGGCATCGACGTGGAAAAGGGCAAGGACATGGACGCGTTGCGGCAAAATCTCCTCCAGCGATTGGAGAAGGAGCAGCAGGAGGGTCGAGGCTCAAACTGGCCGAACTTGACGCCCTTCCGAAGTTCCGAAATCAAAAACGTGTGGGATTCCGTGCCTTCTCCGGTTAAATTCTTCTTCTTCCTCTTCGAGGACGCGAAATCCTTTCTCGGCTCCGAGATAATCCTCGATTTTCACAACGTAACTTCCCTTCGAATTCGCCGCGTGACTTCTGACAACAATATGCTTTGCTTGATGCACAAAATCACGAGATTTCCTACTCTCCTAGTTTTCGGAAGAGACGACACCCAAAATCGTCTGGTAATCCGCGTGCCGACGCGCGAAAGCACGCGTAACGTGATTAAAGAGTACATGGCCTTGAAAGGCTACGACGTGGCCTTGAGAAACGCGCCGGATTTCCATCCCGGCGAGTGGCTAAAGGCCGAAATTCCGGCACCGGAAAATCGGGCGTTAAAGCCAATTTCCGTTGCGAAACCGGAAGTACCATCGCCGCCGATTATTCCAGCGGCCGATGAACTTTATCAGGCGGATTTAGAGGCGGCCTTGAGATTTTCCCTGCACCACGAGATCCCGATAATCAAAGTGATCGAGGGTGAACGAATGAGAGGGTTAAAAAATTTTCTCACCGCTTTGGCCTCGTATTTTCCGATGAAACGCGGCAATCCCATGTTCCTCAGTACCCTGAGTTTTGTGATAAGAGGCAGGGAAAAAATCAGCGGCGAAGATTTTGCGGAATTGGTGAAAAACACCGAGGAAGAAATGGCGCCGGTTTTTTCGGAATCGGATCGCTGGATCGGATGCAAAGGAAGCAAACCCGGACTCCGGGGATTCCCCTGCG
This sequence comes from Clistopyga incitator, assembly GCA_947507545.1. Classification (NCBI taxonomy): domain Eukaryota; kingdom Metazoa; phylum Arthropoda; class Insecta; order Hymenoptera; family Ichneumonidae; genus Clistopyga; species Clistopyga incitator. Next base: position 454,343 of record OX382177.1, read on the forward strand.
GTCTCTGGATGATTTTCCACACTTTGACCGTGAATTTTGCCGAAAAAAGCGAACAGTATCCGCGAATGGAGGCCACGCAAATTTTGGAAGCGATTCGCGGCTACGTCGGCAACTTCTTCGGGTGCTCGGAATGCGCGCAACACTTTGCCGCCTTGGCGGAGAAGAAAATGATGGCCGAGGTGAAGACCGCGGACGAGAGCGTGCTGTGGCTTTGGGAAGCGCATAACGACGTCAATCGGAGGCTGCGAATGGACCAAACCGCCGATCCTCAGCATCCCAAGATTCAATATCCTTCGGCTTCGGATTGTCGCTCCTGCAGGACGGAAAATGGCGCCTGGAGGAGGGAGCGAGTCCTCGAGTACCTGAAGAAAAAATATTCCTACTCGGGGATTCGTTACACCGGGTCTATGGGCGATTCCACGCGGAGAAACGACGAGAAACCGAGAAATGCCCAGGAAAGGCTTCATTTCGATCGGGAAAATATATCGGCTCGCAAATTCGGATGGGATTTTACCATCTTCGATATCAGCATCTGCGTCGTACTTTACGTCACTTCCGCTGCGATTCTCATACTCGTTTGCATTAAATTTGCCGTTAAAAGGTCGAAAAAAAAATACGTTTATAATGTCGATGCGAGGGTTTGAGGATTTTGGGGAAAGGGGGGGGGGGGTCCTTTTTCTTTGTTTCGTCTAGAATCTAGTCGAACGTGAGGTTGATTTTTCATTTGGTTTTTTTTTTTTTTTTTTTTCCGTGATTCTCAAGCTGTATATATTATATATGAGAAACGTTGTGTAATAATTCGTTAGATTTTTTTCCGTGGTTAAAAGCGCGGGAAATTTTTAGCCGCTAGTTTTTTTTTTTTTTGTTTCTTTGCCCACCGACCTCGATGTTTATGATACCCGTGAACTACTCTTTTTAATGTAGAGCGTAATGTTGCTTTTTTTACGCTTTTTCAATTTTACAAATAGGACATACGTTAGGATGGATTTTTATACAAAAAAAAAAAACAATGAGACGTGCAAATATATCTTCCATTTAAGACACAGAAGTTGCATTCATTTTTTAAATTTGACGTCAGCATTCGATGAGAGATTTTTCTAAATGAAAGACTAAATTTCTAAATGAAAGAAGAAAAATTGTGTTTCTTTAAAAAGTTAATGAATTTTATTTGAGCGGGAAAATGGGTTTGAAAAATGATCATCGAGTGCTGACTTTTCCCAATTAAACCTGTAGTGGATTTTTGAATAATAGATGAAATATTGATTATGATTCTTCGGTAATCTGGCTTTTTTTTGTCATTATTTTCAACGATTTTTTAGTATATATATCAAATTACTTTATTTTCTGAGCGGAATTTCGTTTACTTTCAATTTTTTTTTTTTTTTTTGAGCGACCAATAATTTATTCACTGATTGTGTGATGTTTTATCATTTTTTCGGCTCTTTCGACATTTCAGTGACGTTTACAAGGCCTCGTGCCTTTTCTCAACTAAAAATCCCTACAAATCCAAAACTATTCCATTTCAAGTCGGTAAAGTAAACGACAAAATCAATTTCCTTTCGTTTCTTAAATTTTTCGTAATAATAGAACAGAAGTACGACGTGAAAAAGCAGCAAAGTGAGTCGACTAACCCTCTGTAATCAAGAAAATCAGATTAATCCAATGTCTTCCACTTAAAATATTAAAATAGTTTGCTTCTCAATACTTCTCATCAACAGTTAATAAATTGGATTATTTAAAGTGTAATTTTTTCAAATTATGACTTGCAATTATTAACTGGCTGATTAATTCCATTTCACACTAAAATTACATTTTTACAAAGCCAAGTGCAGTATAAAAAATCAATATGATTTCTTCCATATATTTGTACAAAATCCTTAATTTCTTTTTTCGAAGCCAATTAATAAATTGTCCAAAAAAATGTATTACAAAACTAGCCCAAAACTAATTCACAATGCACATCAAATTTATTTCATATCCCGTCTTTTTTTATGCTGCAGTATAAAAAAATCAATAAAATTACTTCCCCATCACTGTACATCCCACCCTTAATTATGTTCCACCCCAATTAACGAACCTTAATTAAAATCCTAAAACTACCCCAACCCCGATATTCAAAAATTTTACAAATTATTCCCAACAGGATAAAATCGCGTTAACACGCAAAATCGCTTGCAGTCGATAGCTTTAAAGCTCAAAATAGCTGGTAACCCAAGCCGACACGTTACTCGAGTGTGCTCTTGATGTAATTACCGTGAAGATAACAACCCCCGACAAGAAGAGCCTCCTCCTGAAACAAGTCCAGGCTTAAGTGGGTCAGAGAAGCTCGACTCTCGGAAGAAGAAAATAGCAGAGGGCTTTATTAACCACCCCCTCAGGGTGGGAACCCTCCCTTTTCTTCCCTACATTCCAAAAGAAGAAGAAAAACGGGGGGAGGGGGTAAAGCATGTGTGAGGGCAAAGCCAAACCGGAGCAATAGAAATCCGGGTGCCTGGTACGCTCCTCGTAAGCTCACCACCCCCTTCAACCCTCTTCAACCCCCTGCGATCTTATCCGGAACGAGCCACCCCCTCCTCCCCCACCCCCCGCGGATATATACGAAAAGCAGAGAGCCGCGCCTGCGGAATTCAACCATTCCGAACACCGACACATGGTTTGTATATTTCTTCGACTCCCTTTACCTACCCTTAATGCCGCAGGTCGCACGAATTCTCAATCTCGTTGATCCAGTTGCTGTTTGTTCCTCGACCTGCTTGCGTTTACACTTTCCATGTGAACATCCACCCGGTTTTTTTATTTTTTCTCCGAGGATATATTGTTGTTCGATTTTTTGTTATTGTTTCTTTACTGGTTTTTATATTTCTTTGGAATGTTGGATGGGTTTTTTAAATTTGTTTAGAATGTTGTGAACATTTTTTCAAATTCAACACTGTTTACTTAATATTCTTTGTATTTGTTTATAATATCGTAAGAGGATATATTGTTGTTGAATTTTTTTTATTGTTTCTTTACTGGTTTTTATATTTCTTTGGAATGTTGGATGGATTTTTTAAATTTGTTTAGAATGTTGTGAACATTTTTTCAAATCCAACACTGTTTATTTAATATTCTTTGTATTTGTTTATAATATTGTAAGAATTTAAAAAAAATGTTATTGTTTATATTTGTTTACAATATTGTGAAGATATTTTTAAAAAACTGTTTATGTACTATTGTTTGTGTTTTTTCGCAATACAGTAGAACCTCGATTATCCGAAACTCGATTATCCGAACGAAGACTTAGTTTATCCGAACAAAAGCGATTCGTCAATTAAAAATTGACGATTTTATAAAGAGGAGATAAAAAAAAGCATTCAACTTTTTTCAGATATAAAAAATATACACATTTAAATGTTAATATATATGTGAAATTTTAATATATATCGACTATTTTTGTATGAAAAAGTGTCCTTTACGATTCCGTCCCCAAAAACGCCACGTTTCGATTATCCGAACTAGTCTCGGTCCCAATTGGTTCCGATAATCGAGGTTCCACTATATTGTAAACATTTTCGTTAATACTTATTTACGATTGTTTATATTTATTCACAATATCGTAAATTTATAATTATTTATTTTCTATTTTTGCCATTTATTTACAATATGATTTTAATAAAGAATTTACTAAATGTTAAATTTTTCCACAGTGACCGCTTAAACAAAAAATTTAATATAGTGTTACAGAAATACAATTAAGCAATAACTTTAACCCTTTCGAGGGCATCCACGTGGTAATACCCTTAAACCTTCGAAGGTATAGACATAACGTGAAAGTAGGTCGAGATATTGAGGCGATGGCTCTGCAACAGGTATTGCTGAAGAGGGGCAGCAATTTCGCTGCTCCACCCAACGTGCAGCAACCCTGAAGATGTCCAACGACTTCCTCATCACTTTCCATCGAGATGAACTTCAACGAAACACGCAATTTCACGTGAAAGTCATAATTAATCATTTTTCTGTGTGGGCCGCAGTATTTTGTCGGAGAGGACCCTGAAGAGGTTGATGAAATGAAGCTTTTTCGTTGAAGAAGAAAAAGAAGTCTCCTAGAAATTTGCCACATGATCAGCTTCACGTGAAAGTCATAATTAATCATTTTTCTGTGTGGGCCGCAGTATTTTGTCGGAGAGGACCCTGAAGAGGTTGATGAAATGAAGCTTTTTCGTTGAAGAAGAAAAACTAGTCTCCTAGAAATTTGCCACATGATCAGCTTCAATTTTACGCAATTTTACGTGAAAGTCATAATTAATCATTTTTCTGTGTGGGCCGCAGTATTTTGTTGAAGAGGACCCTGAAGAGGTTGATGAAATGAAGCTTTTTCGTTGAAGAAGAAAAAGAAGTCTCCTAGAAATTTGCCACATGATCAGCTTCAACAGCGATGGCATTCCAAAAAATCTTGAAACGCCCGAAGAGACTGAAGAAACCCACGAAGAAGAAGAAATTGAAAATCAAGTTACACCTGAAAATCCAGAACTAGCAAATTTGGAAGTCTGCAATATTTCTCCAGTAGAAAATACAACTGCAATTGGTGAGATTTGCATTTACTTATTTTAAATAGAAATTGCTATCTTGGGAATCAAATCAAAAGAAGAAATACATTTTTTTTCTTTATATTACCAGTCATAGTTTTGTAAAGGTAGAATTTTTTTGGTGTGCAGATGTCGGCAGAATTAATTTTGATGTATTGATATTTCGATAATTAATTGAAATTAATATTTAAACTTTGGAGTTTGAGGAATTTCGAAGAAAATCGAATGCCAATAATTTGAAATACTACAAACTGCAACAATGATTTAAATTTGTGGAACATTACATATTCGAATTATAATTTATTAATTCAAATATAAAAAATACAGCCATTAAAAATTTTTTCAAAAATTTAACGAATTAAGAAAAATGAGAAGTAAAGCGCAAAAAGCGCAATTCAATAATGCCCAAAAAAAATCGTTTTTTTTTTCCCAGTGTCTTCACCTTCAAAAGAGCAATTATTAAATTCCCAGAATATTCAAAATTCCAAACGAAAAGAAAAATTCAACAATAAAAGCGTAAAACGGAATTTGATAAATTAAAAAACAAAAAAAATCGTTTTTTCGCAGTGTCTTCACCTTCGAACGAGCTTCTGCCGCCGACTCTTCAGGAACGATTTCTTCGGATTAAAAAAATCGTTAGGGAGGCGGTAAATTCCCATCGCACGTTTATGATTTATGGAAAATCGCGAGTTATTCGTGAGTGCATGCTGGAGCGAGGCTGGTGTGAGAAATTCTACAGGAAAACGATCAACGGTGACCGACCGATTTTTGCCGATCGCCGAGCTCATCGTAATTCACGCGGACGTAATTTTACAGGCGAGCAGCAAACCGGCGTCGATTCCAGTCCGGTTATTTTGCTCGCTGGAATCGGAGACCTTAAGGACGATCAAAGCGAACGTCAACTGGTCTCAAAAATGCTCGGCAACCACACCGTCGATTTCTTATGGAATTCCGGATCCGAATGGGCGGGTTGGCCATCCCAGGAAAATAAGACAACGATCTTCAACCGATTTTGCAGAGCAGCTTTCACCTCCAAAGTTGGACTTTGCGCCAATGTCAGGCAAATGCATTGGTATTACGAGGCGGGGGTGGCTAATACGCTATTTCCTCGATGCTACAATATTTGCCAGGGTGATCAGATGCACGCTTTTATCGAGGACTTCCGGTTAGTCTTTCCCTGATTTTTTTCCATTTTTTTTAGCATTTCATTTTAGATGGGGCGATTTTTAAAAAATAAAAAGCCAAGAGATTTATTTTAAATTACAGTTGTTATAAGTTTGGAAAAATTATTCTGAGAGAAAAAATGTCAGTTCCGGTTTCTCGACATCGAAACTTTTTTTTATTTCGCTGTTTTGCAACTTTTACCTAAATTCAACAATGCATTTCCATAAGAATCGACTTTTTAACACGTTAATTAGAAATTCTGGTTTGATATATAAATTATTAGTTTTGCAGCCTGCTTAAGTCTACCAATTACTAATGTCTGAAAATTTAAAAATGTTGCTAACTATTTGTTTCGGCCATTTTTAATGCGAATTTCTCAATATTTCCCTCATTCCCTCAATTTCCCCGAGTTCTAGACATAGAAAAAAAAAGTTGTCAGTTGAAAATTTCGATCGAAATGTTTTGTTAAACTATTAAAAACATTTCTGTAAAAATTGACAAAAATATACTTTTAAACACATGAATTAGAAATATTGGTTTAATATATAAATGATTAGTTTTACAGCATGCTTAAGTCTATTAAAGTGGTTAGTCGATACGATCAACACCGAAGGAGAAAACGCCACGAGATCGCCAACAGGAACGATACCGATAAAGGCTCTCGATTTTGCGATAAGAAGATGCACCGATTACATAGGAGCTCAATCTCACGATGATATTGATCAGGAAGTTGAGAGGGTCTGGTCCCATCAATGGGACCAATTTATCTCTTGGTACTACAAAATAATCCATGGAGAAGCAGTTTTCGTGGGCAACAATGTGCCACTAAACGTAAATAATCATTATAATTATTCCTTCATTAAGAAAAAAAAAAAAAAATTTTATTAGATTTTAATACAATTTTATTGAAATAAATAAAATTTTTAGTTTTTTTTACTATTAAATATTCGATAGTATTTTATTTCAAATGAGGATATTTTTTAAAAAATTTTCTATATACTGGTGGTAATTAAAATATCGTAAATATTTAATTTGAAGCAATATTTAATTGCAATATTTATTTCACAGAAATATTTTCTTGCCTCAAGACACATTCTAAAAAAAATTCGAAAATATTGGCAACAATTGGACATGGATGGTATCCTTAATTTATGGATTCTTAAGCCCGGAAACAAAAGTCGTGGACGAGGAATCGTTTTGATGAACAAACTTGAAGATGTCGTGGCTCGACTTAATCCTGCTAATAAATCCGACACTCGTTATGTTGTTCAAAAGTATATCGGTAAATATTTTAATATTTTTTGAAAGTAATATATATTTGATGCTAACAGTCCAAAATTTAATGGGCAAAGCAATTTATAGCTTACTGGAAATAATTTTTTAATCAAATATCATCCTTTAAATATAAATTAGGGAAAGTGGGAAAAAGTTTATTGAATAATTTATAATTAAATAGACCTTGTTTCTCAATAAATTCAATAATTTTGGAGAGAGAATAGTACTTTACGATACTAGTTCGAAAAAATTGATGAAAAAATACGTATTTCCCCATTAAAAATAATTCACATATCCTTTCAAACCCATTATTATTTTTTTGAGAAATTATGAAAATTGGAAAAAAGTTTATTGAATAATTTATAATTAAATAGACCCTGTTTATTAATAAATTCAATAATTTTGAAGAGAAAATAGTACTTTACGATACTAGTCCGAAAAAATTTATGAAAAAATACGCATTTCCTCATTAAAAATAATTCACATATCCTTTCAAACCCATCATTATTTTTTGAGAAATTATGAAAATTGGGAAAAAGTTTATTGAATAATTTATAATTAAATAGACCCTGTTTATCAATAAATTCAATAATTTTGAAGAGAAAATAGTACTTTACGATACTGGTACGAAAAAATTGATGAAAAAATACATATTTGGTCACTAAAAACAATTCACATACTTTTTCAAACCCATCATTATTTTTTTGAGAAATTATGAAAATGTGAATTTTCAAAATTACAGAAAAGCCTTTGCTCATCTACAGTACAAAATTTGACATAAGGCAATGGTTCATCGTGACATGTGCTCAGCCCTTAACCCTTTGGATGTACAGGTGGGTTCATTATCTATCAATTCATAAAATTTTTATGTTTTCTTTTCAAATCCTAGAATTAAGTCAACGACGTAGGCGTTCCATTGCGTGCGGCTAATCGAAATTACAGAGGCCGCAACGATTTTGTGTTCCATAAATAACACGATTGTTTCCACCTGCTGCAAATCGGAGCATTAACTGAAGGATCGTGCAGCCACTGATTTCATATGTATTTATAATGGTTTCGCTTCGTTTATATACACATATATGGGCCATTCCATACGGACACGACTTGTGTCTAACATCCGGGGTTGAATTTTATCTGTAAAAAGCAACCACAATTTTTGTTAGATTTTTTTTAAACAATTGATACTCTTATGATTATTTAGAACGAAAAAACGAAGGTGATTTTTTTTAATCTGAACAAATTTTGATAATTCTCTTTTGGATTTTACCCCCAATTTTTTTGTGTTATTCTTCATTTAAACAGCAACAACGATTTTTGTTAGATTTAAAAAAAAAAAACAAGACAGATTTTCAAAAAATGGCCTTCTTTATAAATAATCATAAATATGTAAATTGTTTTTTTGAAAAATGTTATTAAAATTGTGATTGCGGTTTAGAGATGGAAGAATAACATAAAAAATAGGGGATGCGCTGTTATGGAATGCCCCATATATATGTGTGTATGTGTAGTAAAACGACGGCAGTGAGTAGCACACAATTGGGCGGCACGAAATTACGAGTTGGCGAAACTCTTCCGGGTACGAGCAAAATTGATCCCCTCTAACCCAGTTTTGCGTAAATGCAAAGCTCCGGGCAGCTATTATTTCGTACGTCGAAGCTCTGAACGCGTTCGTGACGTTCTTGAGACTCGACGTCGTCGTGACTCGATGTCCTGTTCCTCTTTCTCACGAATATTAAGAAAAAACAATTTTTCCTTCCTAAAAGAGAATGCTTTTTTTTCTGACACTGTAAAAAAATACTGAAATATTCTCGGCTAATGACCATAGCAGTGGACGTCGTAACAAATAAATAAATAAATAAATAAATAAAATACTGAAATTTTTTATTCACAAGCTTGGCAATTGAATGTACAATTGTGATATAAAATGAAGGTGCTTTTGCAAATGAGATTAAAGGAAAAAATGGCAAAGACTTATGGCATCAGCAATTTTTTAAAAATAACTTTTTGATTTTTGATTCCGCGTAAAGCGGAAATTTCTCTGTGATGCAATTATTTATTTTAATTTGCAGGGAAAGTTACCTGCGTTTCTGCTCGCAAAAATTTAGTCTCACCAACTTCCACGAGTCCATCCATCTGTGCAATAATGCTGTGCAGTGCAAGTACAAAAATTGCACCGATCGGGATCCTGCACTTCCGGCTGATAATATGTGGGACGCTACTACCTTCAAGAAATTTTTAAAGTGAGACTTTGGAGTTTGATTAAAATTTCAATAGCAATTTCATTCAAAGATAAGCTTGTAAAATATTATTATTAATTCTGGATTTTTTAAAAATATTAAAGACTTGATTGAGACATTAAAAAATATATATATATTTTCTGAAATTTTGTAATGTTTCGGACATATTTTATAATCATAATTTATACTGTTATTTTTTTATTGTTCTTTTATATTCAAGACTTGAAAATTTAGTGATTTAATGGTTATTAAAAATGTATAAATATTACATCCTGCAGAGCAAAAGGTTCTTTTTTATTGGTATTAACTATTTAAACTAGGATTTGAATAATTGGTAAGAATAGCTTGTCTGAAATTTGATAAAAATTTTCTTTAAAAAAATATATAGTTATAAAAATATTTTAAAGGAAATATTTAAAACATATAAAGCATAAATGGAAATTATTATTAAATGATAATTACCAAATTAAACGAAGCATTTTATCGATTAATTTTATTTCTCGTTGCTGTTTGAAATTCATCGATTCCATTTAGCGATCAGGGTGACGATGATGCCTTGGATCAGCTAAGCTATCCTGGATCAAAATAAAGCCTGAACAACTGAAAATTGAAAAATAAATCCTATTGCTCAAAAATCTTAAAACCCTCTTTTTATAGATATCAGCAAATTATTATTTAATCATAATTACCAAATAAAACGAAGCATTTCGTTCAGTAACTTTGTTTCTAACTTGTTTCTGTTTTGTGACGATGATGCCTGGGAATAGCTAAGCTATCCTGGATCAAAATAAAGCCTGAACAACTGAAAATTGAAAAATAAATCCTATTGCTCAAAAAGCTTAAAACCCTCTTTTTATAGATATCAGCAAATTATTATTAAATCATAATTACCAAATAAAACGAAGCATTTCGTTGAGTAACTTTATTTCTCGTTGCTGTTTGAAATTCATCGATTCTATTTAGCGATCAGGGTGACGATGATGCCTGGGATCAGCTAAGCTATCCTGGATAAAAATAAAGCCTGAACAACTGAAAATTGAAAAATATATCCTATTGCTGAAAAGCTTAAAACTCTCTTTTTATAAATATCTGCAAATTATGATTTAATCATAATTACTAAATTAAACGAAGCATTTCGTTCAGTAACTTTGTTTCTAACTTGTTTCTGTTTTGTGACGATGATGCCTGGGATCATCTAAGCTATCCTGGATCAAAATAAAGCCTGAACAACTGAAAATTGAAAAATAAATCCTATTGCTCAAAAAGCTTAAAACCCTCTTTTTATAGATATCAGCAAATTATTATTAAATCATAATTACCAAATAAAACGAAGCATTTCGTTGAGTAACTTTATTTCTCGTTGCTGTTTGAAATTCATCGATTCTATTTAGAGATCAGGGTCACGACGATGCCTGGGACCAGCTAATATATCCTGGAATGAAACAAGGCCTCGTTGGTTCCCTCCTGGCGAGTCAAGAGGCGATGGACCGTAGAAAAAACAGCTTCGAATTATATGGAGCAGATTTCATGGTGATGGAGGACTTTTCGGTGTGGCTCATCGAGATAAACAGTCATCCTGACATGAGTAACTCGACTAGCGTGACTACGAGGCTCTGCAGGCAGGTCATGAAAGATACGATCAAGGGTAAGCCAATGGTACTAATAAATATCGATCCCAAGACGAGCTCCCTCGTAAAATCGCTATTTCCTCACAGTTGTTATAGATTTTCGGGAGGATAAAAACGCGGACACGGGCCTTTTTGAATTGGCGTATCGACAAAAAATGCCCACTTGTCAACCTTATTTAGGAGCAGCTTTGTCTCTTCAGGGAACGAAGATAAACGCCTGCGAAAAAAGACCCAATTTCGGAGAGTCCAAAATGAATCTCGTTGCCAAATCTCCTGCTGTAAGGATTACATTTTGTCTTGGTTTTTTTTTGGATAAACTTCAATTTTGCAAGGTTTTTTAAAATGAATGTTCCTTTTTTTTTTTGAGAATTAAATATTAGGACACTTTGAAATTTTAAGCACGTACTGTGGGTTTTGGATAGCTCTATTTTAATGAATTTTTGGTTTTTGAGATTTGAATGTTAAAACACTTTGAAATTTTAAGTACCTATATAATGAAGGACTGTTCAGTCGACTGAGCTAGAATTTCACACGCAAGTGAAGATTAGTGCTGTTTTTTAATTAAATTTATGTAGAAATTTTGATTTTATGGCTTTTTGACATAATGAAATGAAATGTTTTACACGAAATCAGGACTATTTTGTGATAATTAGTACAAAGTTTCGTCATAGTTTGCAATATATTTCAAATTTCTCAGAATTCTAACTTTTAGAAAAAATAATATTATTGCATTAACATTACCAAAACATAAAATTGCAAAGCCAAATTTTATACATGAAGTCAGTAATTAAAGGTGCACAGTTTCTTTATAATTTTTTTACATCGAAAATTATAAAAACTAATCAGGTCAAGGTTCAAATTGAAAAATAATGGGTTGCAATAATTTCCTATCAGACTTTTCTCTATTTTATCGCTCTTAATCGGAACTTTTAATCAGAATTATTGAGATCCAGAGTCTCCAAAAAAGCGCTCAGAACATAAAAGCTCCAATTGTCAGTGAAATAATTTTGATAAGCAGGTGAGCCTCCAAAAAAAAAAGCCAACAGCGCACAGTTACATCGGTCCTGTTATCGTGGACCTTATAGAGGAGTTGGAAATCCAATTGGACCAGGAATTTCTCGCTTATTGCAAGTTGGACTCTCCGAGATTTGGAATTTCTCTGCCAGTGACTTCGGCTCCTCCGAAATTATCTTCAAAAATGTCTTTGGCTCCTGTTAAATCTTCCGAGGGCTTGGAGAAGGATTCCATCGTTGCTAAAAGTGCAGCAGCGACGACAAACGTGGGAAATGCAAAAAGCAAATCGCCGACGGTCAGCCGAAGCATTTCCAAAACGTCCAAAGCTTCGCCTCGAAGAGTTTCAAAAACGAAAAATTCCGCACCTAATCCCAAGGCCGATTCTTCTTCTTCTTCTTCTTCCACCCGACAAAATCTTGTGTCGAAAATCATGGAACTTCAGAGGGAATCTGCGAGCTCTTCTGGAGGATCAAAAACCGGAGAAAAACCAGCAGCGCTGAAAAAAAATGATGAAAAGGTGACACTTTTGGCTCCTGGGGAATAAAAATTAATTGATTCGGGGCTGAAAAAGTGAAATTTCTCTTCTGGGGAATAAAAATGAATAAAATTTTTTTTCAGTACTGAAAAAAAATGATGGAACGTTGAAATTTGTTGTCTTCTATTCGCTTTTTCTAATAAAATGTGTAAAATGAGAAAACCATCACAAAAAAAATCAGCCTTCTTATTTGGTCGCTATAATTGCATGGTAATCTTTTTTTTTATTATACAAGGGAACAATATTCGTGAGCAGCGAAATAAATTTCGTTTAAATTCCTATTAATTAAAGGACGAATATGCGATTTTGGATTTTCTTATTGCAGGTTTTTGATTCTGCTATGAGAAATGCTGCAAATAAATACAAAAAGTACGGATCGGCTCCTCTGGACGTACCTCCGATTCCTGCGCTTCCGGCGACTCGTCTTCCAGCAACAACGAGGACCAGTCACTCAAGTTCGGTTAAATCTAAGCCTAGAACTCATCGGAGAAGATCTACGCAATTAAAAAAAAGTAAAGTTCATCGCGATGTCGCCGACATGTACGCTCTCGGTCTCGGCCTAACAAAGTGATACTATTTCAATGGTAAACTGCCTGTATTATACGCAATAAAGAATGTTATCGATTACATGCATTTTCCATCAATTTCTAAACATTTTAGTTATGTAAAAAAATCATATTTTCGCTATGATTAAACTTATACATATTTTTGTTTTGGCTTATTAAATCCCTAAATAAAATTGTTCGAATTCGCTTCAGAATCAAAATACATGCAAATAATCATGCATTTTTCATTGATAAAATCTTTATGTTGTAATAAAATGTTTTTGCCGTGAAATATTACGGATTATCAGGTTTTGAATAGCAGAAATTTATTTTGTAAAAAGCTTTTAACTAATAATATACGCAATAAAGAATGTCATCGGTTGCATGCATTTTTCATCAATTTCGGAACATTTCAGTCATTAACAAAAATCATGTTATTGCTATGATTGAATTTATACATAATTTTGTTGGGCTTGTCAAATCTCGAAAATTTGATACTTACAAAATTAGGAAACAAAATTTTTTGACTTCTCTTTAGAATAAAAATCGTTGCAAAAATCGCTTTTTATGTTTGGCACTTGAATCTATTTTTTTTTTTTCATAAATTTGAAATGTATTCGTACTAAGATTTTTTTGTAATGAAATATTATGGATTGTCAAATTTCGATAGGAAAAAAGTATTTTGTAAGAAAGTTTTTTTTTTGTTCAAAACTATTTACTGAAGATTATTGTAAAATCAGAGATAAAACAAATGAAAGGTGCGATTTCTCGTAAGATCGAAATTCCGAGAGTCACTTCAGTCATTCGCATATTTGCCAAAATTCTCATTTTTTTGTCATAAAAATTAAAACGTTTTAATGGCTGCTGGAGAAAGTCCTACGAGCACCCTTAGGTGCTACCTTCGACAAACGATCTCATCATTCAAAGTAAGTTATGATTTACGTTTTTGCGTGGTGCAATTTTTTACGAAACGTGAGCAGAAATGTTTATTTTATGGCTTTGTGAATTTCGTAAAAAAAGTACTTTGGCTAAATAATTTTTCACAAGTGCAGGTACTCATAATGTTGTTTGATATTGAATTTCATCGAAATCGCCAAAGCGATTCGGATTTTATGGAGTCTTTGAATTTTTCAAAAATTCACTTTGTTGCTCTAAATTTAGTAAAACACGAGACAACGAACGTAAATGTTTTACATGAAATCACGACTATTATGTGACAATTAGTACATAGTTTCGTCATGATCTGCAATATCTTTCGAATTTCTCATAATTTTAACTTTTAGAAAAAATGATGTTATTGCATTAACATAAATTCGTTATAAAACGTAAAATAGCGAAGTTAAATTTTATTCAGTAGTGATCGGTACACAATTTCTTTACAATTTTCTATGTGTTTAAGATTTTTCGAAATTTTAACTTTTATTGTAAAAAAAATGGATATTTTGAAGGCTAAATTTGATTTTGTACATTTTTACAGCCTCCCAAAAATCTTCCATCACTCGCGGACAATTCGACCGATCTCTCCGACGCTTTTAGCGATTCCGGCAGCGAATTCAACGAAAATTCGCGAAACGTCGTTCAGTGGCTGCGATCTTTACCTGCTGAAAATCAGTGGTGCGAAGCTGAAGAGCAAATCGGTAGGCCTGATTCTTCCGAAGCTCTCATCGATGGAATTTCCTCGATCGGCGATTCCGACGTTCCGATTACTCTAAAAAATCAAGCAAAATTTCATGCGGATTCTTCGACGGTAAAAAAAGTGTCCAAGGAAAAAAAATATCGACGTGGCGCGCTCCACGCAAATTCGATTCCAAAAGAATCCCCAAAAAGTTCCAAAAAATCTACAACTTCCGGTGAGAAAATTGGAGTTTCCAAAAAATCTGTTGCTGCTTCGTGCGAAAAAATTGGAGGGCCCAAAAAATCGATAATCGCGTGTGAAAAAAATGGCGTTTCCAAAAAATCAATTACTTCGGATGTAAAAAGCGGAGCTTCCAAAAAATCGGTCATTTTGGGTAAGAAAAAAGCGGTTTCGAAAAAATCGAAGAAATTTTCGATTGCCGCGGAAATAACGGAAGTTATCGATGATTTGGAAACTGGAAATGATGAAACAGCGAAAATAGGAGTTATGGATTATCGGCCGGTTTTTCATAATCCGGAATTTGGAAGAATGCTCGACGAGAAAATGTCGCGGGCAATTAATTTGTACAAGAGAAACGAGCGTGGTTGGCCAGTGAGCAGTGAATTTTCTTCTGGAAATTACGAGCCGCCGACTAAAAAATCTAAGGGATTGTTATCTTAATTTTCCGCGAGTTTTGACATAAAAAATAATGGGATTGATGAATAAATAAAGCTCAATTTATGTGTCGATTTAACAAAATATTTTTGTTGCGGTGAGCAGCGAATTTTCTTCTGCAAATTACGAGCCGCCGGCTAAAAAATCTAAAGGATTATCTCAATTTTCTGCGAGTTTTGACATAAAAAATAATGGGATGGATGAATAAATAAAGCTCAATTTATGTGTCAATTTAACAAAATATTTTTGTTGCAGTGAACAGCGAATTTTCTTTTGGAAATTACGAGCCGCCGGCTAAAAAATCTAAGGGATTGTTATCTTAATTTTCCGCGAGTTTTGACATAAAAAATAATGGGATGGATGAATAAATAAATACCAATTTATGTGTCAATTTAACAAAATATTTTTGTTGCGATGAGCAGCGAATTTTCTTTTGGAAATTACGAACCACCGGCTAAAAAATCTAAGGCATTGTTATCTTAATTTTCCGTGAGTTTTGACATAAAAAATAATGGGATGGATGAATAAATAAATCCCAATTTATGTGTCAATTTCATCAAAGTATTTTTGCAATTTTCGATTTATTTGAAATTTCATAAAATTAATCGTACGACTCTCCACTTTCTGTTTATTTAAATTCTTCTACGCATGCATTGCATTATTATTATGTCGATTGGTAAAAAAATGTATTCAACAACAAGATTGTCGAATAAATCGAAAATAATCAACTAATCGATTTAATCAAACATCCTTCTTACCTTAAATAAACAAATTCATTCCCCCCAAGTTTTCATTTGTAAAATTAACAGGATTGCCAAAGAAAAAGAAATTATACTTTTTCTCTCAAATTAATTTATTCAATTTAGATTTAAAAATTGAACAAATCGATTACCGAACGCTGACAATTATTCCGAATTTCCGCTGATTTCGATAAAAAAAAAAACAAAAAGAAAAAATGTATTAAACAATAATTCCAACGGTGTACTTAATCCTAGAATAAAGACAATGAAGAGACGTTATTAAAAATCGTTTTATCTTACAAATAAACATTAGTCCATGCTACAATCCGTAATCGAAGGATTTCATTGGGCGTCGCACTTTAAACCACTTTAATCGCGCGTTAAAATTTCGCGAAATACAAATCGGCACTTCACTTAATTCCTCTTAAGTTCCTTCATTTATTTCGCCTATTTTTTACTTTTTACTTTTTTGGTTTTAAATCTTCATTTTTGTGTTTTTTTAAACACGCGATTGCGAATCTATGTTGGCATCGTTTAGAAAAAAAAAAATTATGGCGAAAAAACGCGCGGGATTTGGATTTTCTGGTGAGTTTGCGAAAGTTTTCACGGGGCGCAAGGGAAAAAAAATCTCCGCGTCGAGGAGACGCGAAGATTCTCGTTTTTTGGGCCGCTGAGAAAATTTGAGCAAACTTTTCGGAATAAATCCACGATTTTTCCCTCGACTTTCCGCGAATTCGCGGCGTATTAAGAGTCCAAAAAGTCGTCGGGATGTCGAGAGGCGTCGCGAACTTTAGCAACGACCGGAAACGCGCTTATATCACATGTAAGACTGCACACCATTCGGCACAGACTCACGTAACTGGTTTTAACGTAAACGAGAGCTTAGGCCTCGAGTTGTTCTTGCCGAGAATCTTCTTTTGCTCCTCCTTGATACGTTTCTCCTGTTCCTTCCTCATCTTCTGTCTCTCCTCCTCCATCAAACGTTGCTCTTCGACCATTGCGAGTCTTTCCTCGGCCTGCAACACACGATTAAGCCGATCGAAAATATGTTTTCGTTTGGTGCGAAAAATGGGCGGTTAAAAAATGCGGATTTGTGGGAGAATGATCTTTGTTTTTTTTTTTTTTAACTTAATTGTGTTTGATAAAAGGTCCAAGTTTTCTATTAAATGGGAAAAAAAGGAAGTAAATTTTTGAAAAGACGTTGCAAAAGATGAAAGAAATTAAAGGGCTAGTGCGGTTTGGTTTTGGTTTTTATGAGATTTTGAGATTTGCAAATAAAAATTATTTTCCTCTAATTCAGGTCTAATTTCTAAAAAGCAACTACACAAAATTTCAAAAACCTGCTGCATACCAAATTCGTCAATGGTCGGTAAAACGCTTAGGATTTCACGTGATTTCGAATTTTTTTGGGCATCATGCAAATTGTTTTTTTTCGATGACTGAAATTTCTGTAAATTTGAGATTTATAGATCCAAGAATGTAAACTAAAATTTACTCTACAAGCGGGCCAAAAATAAAAACGATAAAAATTAACGAAACAATGTGCAAAGTTCCACTTTACAGCGGATTGTTTTTTTGAAAAATAATCTTAATTGCGAAGACTTTGGAACATTTGGTGCTTTAAATATTACGAATACTTTTGCTTACCAGTTTCTTCTGGGCCTCCTCAATTTTTCTGTTGTTCTCCTCCATGATCCTTTCAAGTTCCTCGCGTTTTTTCCGCTCTTCCTCCTACAACGACAACAGCACACGTTTACATAAGGCAATGATAGAGTCGCCCTGTTCTGCAGTCGTTTACACGCGTTTTATCTTTCTTTCCGAAACAATAGTGCCGCTGTGTCAACAGCCTAGTGTTACACATCCTAAGAACCTTTTTATGTGGGGAAGGTAATCAGGGAAACATGGAAATTTTTCGAGGCTTGGCCCCCCTCAAAATGACGCTACAGGCTCGTCTCAAAAAACGCGGATGAGCCCACGTTTCTTCAGCTTCTTCGTACGCTCAACGATCTCTCTTCTTTTCCACTTTTTTTATTTATTTTTTCCTTTCTTTCGTTATTTTTTTTCTTTTTTTTCGATTTCAATCCTCTCACATTTTTCGTACGCTCCTCAGGATTTTCCAATCGAATTGTCAAGTCTACGTACAAAACGTCGTGCGGATAGTCGTAATTCGTTGGCACGAGGTAAAGCGATTTTTCCAATTTTTATCGAGCGAAACCTCGAACATCCAAAATTCGGAATTGCAATTTTTTGAAAATCAAATAAACACAATGGAGAATTCAATAGAAATAAATTGACAGGAGATTGTGCGATTTGAAAAAAAATGGTTGTTCAATTTTTTATAATTGTTATTGTTTATGTTGCATATGAGAAATGTATATCATTTTTTTTGTGAAATTTTACTTATAATTGATCTCATTTTGTGAGCTTTTAAAAAAATGTGGTTGAAAAAACGTAAATGCGACTTGTGATATTTATAATTTTTCTTAATTTAGTTTCTCGTTATTTGGATTTTTTTTGCTATTCGACAAACAATTAACTAAAGATGAATTTTAAAAAATCAAAGAAAAGTTTGTTCAAGTTAAAGAAAATTAGATGCGGCGAAGAATTTGCCGACGATAAAAAAAATTCACTAAAAATATTGCCGAAGTAAATAAAAAATAAAAAATACACGAAGAAACTTGAAAGGTGAAATTTTTCCATGAATCTTTGACGTTCGAGGTCGAAGGTATTGGAGAAAGAGAAAAACGAAAAAAGAAAAAAAAGGCAAAAAAAAAAAGAGAAAAAAGCTTTTGAAGAACTTGGCGTTGGGTGGTTGCGCGTAGAAAGTCTGCCCGACGAGCCTTCGTCACCGAGAGAGAGAGAGTAGTCTCGACAAAGAACGATTATTATTAATATTGGTATGATAATGAAATTATGAATATATATAAATTGGATAATACCTGAATGTAGCTCTCACGCCAGCACGTAGGGGATGCCTTCTTCATCGACAATCACACTTGGCAGTGAGAATAATACCGGCATCTTCCGTTGGTAGTCAGTTTAGGAAGCCGACCTATACTTTTCGTTTCTAGGTCGTGCGTTTTTCTTGCTATGGCTTTTGCTAATATTCGCCTCGTTTTTTTGTTCGTTCACCCGTTTTTTGTTTCGTTTTTTGTTTTTCAACGGTCTATACGTTCTCCTCACGTGCTAACAAAACGTTTCTCCGAAATTCGCAGTAAAACTCATTGGAAATTCAGTGCGCTAAGCAGGAAAGGGGTTGTAACTCGTTGGCTCGATAAATCGTAGCTAAAGTTTATCGGCAAATGTCGTTAAAGCGGATTTTTGGGAAAAGTGCGACGTGTAGTTTAGTTATTTAGTTTTGGAGCAGTCATTTTTATAGTTTGTGCTTTGATTGATACTTTATTGAAAGTTTTTTTAAGAGATTTTTTTATGTGAGGTTTGGAATGAGACACAGTTTTGTTTTTTGTTTTTTGTTTTTTTTTTTTGGTTTTCTGGTTTTGGGAAAGGTGAATTTTTCGAATTAAATAGATAGTGGTTTTTATTTTGTTTTAGATTTTTTTGTGAGATTTGAAATGGGACACAGTTTTTTGTCTTTTCTGTTTCGCCTTTTTCTTTTATATCTTGGCAAAGGTCGGACTTTTAGTTCTAATTGTTTGAAAGTTTCTTTTGGATTTTTCGGATGGAATAAATTATGGTTTTTATAGTATTTTAGATTTTTAAATGAGATTTGGAATGGGATACAGTTTCTGATCTTTTATTATGATAAATATGTTTTCGAAAAGTAATTTTTATAGTTTGCTTTAACCGTAATGTAAAAGTAATTTTTTGAATTCGCTTCAATTTCATGCCTGATCTTTTCCGACAGTGAATAATTTCAGACTACAAAATTAAAAGATGACACTCATTTTTATGGGATTTTCCATAAAAAAACAGTGGCATTTTACACAATTTACGCATAAAGCAATAATCTTTTTACTGAGTATTGCAATTTTTTAAAATAAGTTACGTTTTACATTCTTTAAATGATTCATTTGAATTTAATAAAAAGTCAAATTATTCGGTTTTGAAATTGGAGAAACCGATCCAAAAAGTTCGAATTAAAAATAATTCGCTAATTTTTCTTCTTCTAAATCCGCTGTGAATTCTTAATTTTTCAATTTTCTTAAATGTCAATTAATCAGAAACTGTGTCACTTGATTAAATAATGCAGATATGAGGCCACGATATTTAAAAGCAAAGAAATTCAAGTATACCAGTAATTAACCCTTCAACGACCATTTTTTTCTCTGTTCCACGAAAAGATTCATAATTATTTGCTATTTTCTCGAATAAAACGAATATTCGTCGTATTATTTTTTAGTTGTGAATCCATTTTTAAAAAATCATATTCTCCGTTTGAGAATTTGATTTTTCACAAAATTCGAATCTCGTTTTTAAAACGTGTTTTTTGTTAAATTTCATAAATATGTAACGTTGGCTGTTAAAGGGTTAATGTTGAGAAAAAAATGACACACCGGACTCAAAAATATTGTATATATAAAAGTATATAGTATATAAAAATATATGAAACTTCCATTAAATTCGAATAGAAAAAGAAATGTTGCATTTGTTGCATCAGAGAGGTTGATTTTTTATGACGAATTTTTTACATTATTTCAAAGCAATGAAATTGGAAACGCGGAAGAATATTTAATAAAATGTTTTACAAGATTTAATAAAAATTATTTTATGATCAAACAAATTCATTTTCTTCCCGACTAAAAAAAATCTCCTTCCTGAGAACAAAAAACGCTCTGCTCGAATTTCATTCCAATCGATTAATATTTCCCTTCATTTTTATTTTAAATAAAGCCACAGTGTGTCATTTAATCTTTGGGGGGAAAAAACCGGGAAATGCTGTGAAAAGATGCAAAAATAAAGGGCTCGAAATCCCCAAAGAATTGCACAAAATCCTGCGTAACCGACAAGAAATTCGACGCCAAAAATTCGTCGAAAACGTGGACTAAAGAAAGGCACCGATTCACCGATAAATCGCGTAGGGAAGAATACCACATTCCTAAATTCTTCATCTTCTCGAATACACAAAAATACTCTTTATTCAAAGCCGCATTCTCGATTAAATCGAGAGCTCAATGTAGTTGCAGTTTAGAAACAAAAATTACAAAGTTGGGAATCACTCACTGAGACAGTTTCTTTTTCTTTCGTCTTTTTTCCAGTTCGTATCTTTAAATTTTCGTCCTTAGAGTCCATAAAAGTGTGCGACAACAATTTTCCACAACCGCGGATACAAAACTATTTTGTGCTGTAAAATCGAGCGACGCGAAATTGCCAATCGCGGAGTCAAAAAATCCCCGGTTTTTGCATCATTAAAAAATCATTTCTTTCCGATTTTTCGTATTAAAAAAAAAAAAAACGCATATCCGAGGATTTCTCAAATCCCCGACAGCGAAAAACGCTCGCAAAAACCGAATGAAGAAGGGAACAACAGCGTTATGCGATAATATTATTAATTATAATATATATATAGATGCATATATATATAAATAAATATATATCGTATATACACATGATACAGGAGCAACAATAATTTCGTCTTTGAAATTCGCTCGTTAAACGAACCTTTTGCTTCACTGTTAGAAAAATATTGCAAGTTTTTATTCGTAAACTTGTAAATTAAATGTGATATAGAATTAATCTAATTATTCTGTGGAATTGAAGAAAATTTTTTAAATTCAAGAACTTTAACACTAAAATTAAGGTAGAGTTTTAAAATAAACATTACCATACATTAACTTTAGCTCGCAATTACGACATAATTTGTTAGAACCGTTTAAGAATAAAAACTTTCAATTATTTTCCGCTAAATTTCAAGTAGATTTGTTTGTTTACAGTGTTTCACATTAAAAAGTTCATCACGATAAATGATTTTTCGAACCACCAACGATTTTTCGATGGGAGCTCGAAGCGATGTGGTTTATGGTATCAAAATTGTGTCTTGTTTCCTTTTTTTTTTTTTTCCGCTGCGAAATAAACCACAAGACTTCGTGCGATTTTTGGTGTTTTTCTTTCGCCAAAGCGCTGCAAATGAGTGAAGTCGACGCTCCGAATTTTTTTTTTCGCTCGTTTCTCGAGAATCTCCTCGTTTTTTTTTTTTTTTTAAGAGGAGATGCTGAAGAAATGGGCCTTTTTTTACGAGGCGTCGAGTTTACCCAGGGCGAAATTGTTTTTTTTTGTTTTTTTTTTTTTGTGGCAGCGCTTTTGACTTTAGTAGCGGCCTATGTTTCTCTGGATTGGTCTTACCTCTCTTCGTTTTTCCTCCTCGCGGAGCTTCGCTTGGCGCCATTCCATCTCTTCCATCATTTGGCGCTCCATTGCCCTCTTCGCCTCTTCGACGCGCCTCTGAACTTCCGCTTCGATCTCTTCTTTCCTCTTCTCGAGCTCCTCCTCCACTCGCTTTTGCACGAGCTCCTCGATCCGCTTTGCCGCCTCCTCTTCTACCATTTTTTGCTCCGACTCGCGCTGTCGCCTGTTGAGCAGACAGGCTTTCAGTTTTTTGCTTTATTCGCTTATGGCTTTTATTACTTTTTGTTTTGTTTAAAAGAAAAAACGTCATTGAATGTTTGTGTTTGATTTGTCGGATGAAATGAATTATGGTTTTTAGCTTTTTTTGTTGGTTTTTTGTTGTTGTGAGATTTGAAATGGGACACAGTTTCTGATAAAAGATTTATATACTGACCCAAAAAGTGCGATTTGTTTCCAAATCCACTATAAATTTTCGAATTTCCAACTTTTTTTCGTAAACACCAATTAACCAGAAACTGTGCCATTTGATTAAATGATGAAAGCATGAAAATCGCGATCTCAATTTCTACGTTTTAGCTTTTAAAAAAATCTGTAAGTTCGTGCATTTATTTAAAAAATTTCGTCAATTTGTTTCCGAATCCGCCATAAATTCCCAATTTTCCAATTTTTTCCATAAACACCAATGAATCAGAAACTGCGCCATAAATAATGCAGGCATAATTTCTACGGTTCAGCGTTTTAAAAAATCTGTAAATTCGTGCATTCAGTTAAAAAATTTCGTTAATTTTTTTTTTTCCAAATCCGCCATAAAATCTTAATTCTCAATTTTTTTTCCATAAACTCCAATTAATCAGAAACTGTACGATCTGATAAAAAAATGCAGGCATCATTTCTACGTTTCAGCTTCAAAAAAATCTGTAATTTCGTGGATTTATTATTTTAAAAAATTCAAAGTCGCGACATTGATGAGCAAAGGAATGATTTCTCAATGTCTTTAAATAATTCTTAATATGTTAATTAATAAAAACCCCCCACCACCGTTTTAACGTAGACACAAAGTCTTACCGGATTGTGCTCGACGCGAGGATTTTGTTCGTTAATTCATTCTTTTTCCTGATAACACAAGTACAAAAAGCACCTATAGACACTCGGTTAAGTAAAAAAAAAAAAGGAATATATAAAATCGGGACTTGATGTGCTTCTCGCTCTTTCTCAACGCGAGGAATTAAACACAATGGAACAGTACCCGTTGAATAAAAGAAATGAAAGAAATAGAGGAATTTTGATACCTTTGTCGCTCCATCTCCGCCAAACGTTCCACCTCGTCCATTTTTCGGTCCCTCTCTCTGTAAGATCGTTTTTTGTGACTGACTATGTGAACATCGTCCGAAATATCGGATCCACTGCTGGACGATGCGGAATGCGAGCGTTTTCTGTATGAAGAAAAGGAAAATTAGGTAATTGTTAATATTTCGTCCTATGACATTGTGGATAATTACAAAATAAAAGACAATTTTTTTAGTGTATGTAACTAGAATTTTAAAAAACACCAACAACTCTCCCTTAAGATGAAACAGAAATGCAATCCCATTAAAAATGGAAATTCACCTCCCGTATAAAAAAAAAAAAAAAACAACAATCTCTCAAATTATCCCAAACTCTCAATCATACTCCAATTATCGATAATATCAAATATTCCAAATAAATAAATTTCCCATAAAAGTAAACCATCGTTGCATCGTTTAAGCCCATAAACAATCCACAAAATCCTCTTATTGAATTCCAGAAAAATCAGAAACTAGCTCCAATCGTCGATACCTTTCTAATTATCATAATTACGAACTTGCCTGCCTTTCCCAAAATTTTAATATTTCCCTGATCCAAAAAAATCATCATTCCGTCATTTAAGCCCATAAACAATTCACAAAATCCTCTCTTTAAATTGAGAATACCAGGCTGTTGAGCCCCTTAAATAGTTGTTAAAAAAAATTCTCAAAATTCTCAAAATTTCCCAAATTCCTCAGATTACCTAATTTCCCAAAATTTCCAAAATCCATCATGCAACCCCACGAAAAATTCCCAAAATCCTTTCATTAAATTCAGAGCAGCGGGTTGTCGAGCTCCTTAACTAGTTGTTTAGTATAATGCTCTTATGCTTCTGGAATTTTTGTTCTTTGTCCCATTTTCTATTCGTCGCTCACCTTCCATTTTTTCTTTAGTATCGCCTCATTTACATTAGGACTATTTTTCTCTACTATTTCTCTACTGATTCTTGTCAATGTATTCTATATTTTTCTTGAACCGCTCGGGTCCTTAAGGGGCTTAAAATCCCAGCAACCAATAAAGAATCAAAATTTAAATTCCAGAAAAACTGGAAAAAAACTCCAATTAATATCGATACCCTCCTAATAATCGTAATTACGACCTTGCCTCAAAATTCTCAAAATTTCCCAAATTCCTCAAATTACCTGATTTCCAAAAATGTTTAAATTTCCCAAAATTTCCAAAATCCATCATGCAACCCCACGAAAAATTCCCAAAATCCTTTCATTAAATTCAGAGCAGCGGGTTGTCGAGCTCCTTAACTAGTTGTTTAGTATAATGCTCTTATGCTTCTGGAATTTTTGTTCTTTGTCCCATTTTCTATTCGTCGCTCACCTTCTATTTTTTCTTTAGTATCGCCTCATTTACATTAGGACTATTTTTCTCTACTATTTCTCTACTGATTCTTGTCAATGTACTCTACGTTTTTCTTGAACCGTTCGGGTCCTTAAGGGGCTTAAAATCCCAGCAACCAATAAAGAATCAAAATTTAAATTCCAGAAAAACTGGAAAAAAATTCCAATTAATATCGATACCCTCCTAATAATCGTAATTACGACCTTGCCTCAAAATTCTCAAAATTTCCCAAATTCCTCAAATTACCTGATTTCCAAAAATGTTTAAATTTCCCAAAATTTCCAAAATCCATCATCCAACCCACGAAAAATCCCCAAAACCTTCGAATTGAATTCCAAAAAAGCCGGAAGGAAATTGCCCCCCCGCACAGATCGATTGCCCCCAGCCGGAAGTCAACAATGCATCCGCGACGAGAGCGCCAATATCGATTGTCGGAAAATCGCGGAATTAGGGAAAAGCGGCCAAAATGGCGTCCTACTAAATAATGCGACATGCCATAATTACGATTACCTTCATATAATCGTAATTGAAAAACAAACGCAAAAATAAGACAAGAAAAAAAAAAAAACAACAAAAACAAAAACAAAGCAGAAAAAAAGAAAATGGCGAACCTCGATTTGGAACTTCGTTCTTTGGGTTTTTCCGAATATTTGCTGCTCGAACGTTTTTCTCTTGACTTGGAACGTTTTCTCGAGTGTTTGCTTTTGTGGCGACGTCTGCTCGGCGATTTACTTCGTGATCTTCCCATTTTTCCTAATTTCACCGTTCTCTTGTTCGACTCAATCGCGAATTAACGATTTGCAACTTGTTTTTCGATCTCCCTTTTGTTGGCACGCCGTGAACGTGCGATTTCTTGGTATTCACTTATTCGGCTTCGTTTGTGGCGCGAGGGTGCAATTTTCGGGGTGAAAGACGAGATTATTTAATCAGGCGAACAGGAGGAACTGTTCACGAAGGAGAAACAGTCGGTGGCGTGCGCATTGCGATATTTTACACTCGGCGGCCATCTTCAATTTTGCCTCAACCTCGAGATTTATTGGCGAGGTCGAAGAAAAGACCGGGAACTTTGAATTTGCATTCGAAATAAGATGTTTTCCGAAGGATCGGTAGGAGGTTTATAAGAAAAAAATTTTCTTCCGTTTTAGTGTGTGTGATTTTTTAAACTTTTTTTTTTGCTTTATTGTGTGAGGTTTTTTGAAATTTTTTTTTTTTGGTTTTTGGTGTGTGAACTTCACGAATTTTTTTTTTTAAGATTCAAATCCAAATATAAAATGCAATTTTTGTGAAATTCATGTAACTACGAGTAATAAGGATTTGCTTGAATGTAGTTTTAAGGACATTTTTGAGATTGGAATTTAGAATTAAAATTCTGCCGGGGAAATTTTTCATATCCAAAATATGTTTTTAAAATTATTTTTTTGGTGTATGAACCAAAAAAATGTTAAAATAAAAAAATAAATCCCAAACGAGACAAAACACTTGGACGAAAAAAATGAAATTCTACAACGTAGGCCTTCTATAATCATCGATTTCATCACTTTAAAAAGTCACAAATTTATAAGAATTTACGGAAACGCTACTATCAATGTGCAACAAATTCATTTTTTTCTTCCATCTGAACCTTCCCCTTAAATAATAATTCAAACTGGAAGATTCCATCGTTCGATTCCCGCCGAAATCGCGCGTGCCTCTGATTGGCCACTTCACGCGCGCCTCCAGCCAATCACAGCCTCCCATCCCCTGCTCCCCTCATTAGTACGAGTGTACTCTGCCCAGAGGTCGCCCCAGTCGCTCGGAATCACTTTGCGAGTGCCTCTGATTGGCCCCCTCGCTTGCGCCTCCAGCCAATTACAGCCTCCGAAAATGAATCCTTCTTTCGCAGTTCGCATTTGGTGCGCCTGGAGGTCGCCCCGGTCGTTCGGAATCACAGCTGAGCGAGTTGCGCGCGCCTCCTCATATCCCTAACTTTTCCTCGCCGCTTTATCAAAATCCAAGATGGCGCTCCTCTGTTTGCGGCTCTGTACTGCGGTGGTTACAAGTACGTGAGACTAAATAAAAGCGCACAATTGCCGTGCGATCGATTCCGCGTTTCCCCGAAGACCCGATACCTCGTTACATCGTTACATCACACCGGGGCCACCGAAAATCCGTGCGACAGCCAATCAGCGGGCCGAAACAGTTACGTCGCGCTCCCCGCGTAAATAACAATCGATCGGCGAGCGAAAAGAAGGAGAGAGAAAAAAAAACGAAGAAAAAAAAAATCCCACCTGAGGAATGCACCTATCGGTTTAGTGTCGCGGCTTACATTCTTAATACGAATTACCAACAGAAAAAAAAAAACAACAACAACAACAACAGGAAAACAAAAGAAAATTGTGATGCGTTGAGAGCTTTTGCCTAAAATCTTACAAACCTTGTAAGTGGAGTTTTTGTATCTTAGCCGATGGTAGAAACTTAAGAAAAAAAAAAAAAGAAAAAAAAAACAAGAAAATTGTGATGCGTTGAGAGGTTTTGTCTAAAATCTTACAAACCTTACAAGTGGAGTTTCGTAACTTAGCCGGTGGTGGAAACTTGAGGAAAAGAAAGAAAAAAAAAAGCAGAGGGGGGCGGGAAAAAAAGGTAAAATAAACGCGGGGGTCAAGGTGCTCGGAGTCAGCAGTGACGTATGTGTGTCGCGGAGGGCTGCTGCTGGCAGAGAGTTCGGTTGGTGCGAGTGTCGTCGTCGTGGTTTGGTCGCGAGTGCCTCTGGAAATCGTGTTATTATCGATGCGTTGTCCCTTCCGGGTCAGCACGGGATCGCGAGAGATCGTCGTCGGGTCCTCGGCCAGGTTATAATCTGGCAGAGTCGCGCTCGCGGGCGTGCGGCCAGGAGGAGCGGTGGGACAAGGAGGTGCCGGAAAAACTAGCAAACCCGGAAGCATAGCGAAGAAGATGGCCTTCAACGAGGTAAGTCAACCAATAAAACAACAACGTACATCTATAAGCAACTTCCGGGCAAACGATGGAATTTCTCTTTGTTTTTGTCACTCGAGTTACCAATCATGTGGTTTTTTGGTTTTTTTTTGGGTTTTTTTGGGTTTGACATTGTTTACAGAGGGATTATGGAAAAATGATGTTAGGGCGAAGTTTGGGTTTGGAGTTTTGAGGTTATTGAGATTGCGACAATGTTTTAGAGTTTGAAGGTTAGGTTTAGGTTAGATGAGGTTGGTGTTGTTTTTAGGGTGTACTTTGAAGATGATTTTTGTAAGGCATTAGGTTGTCGAGTCTGGCATTACTTTGTGATAGGTTGGTTTGGTTTTTTTTGCTGGGTTCTTAGGTTTGTTTACATGGAGGTTATGCAGATGTCATTGCGGATTGTTATTTGGATGGATGCGCTTAGGGGTTGAAATTGCTTTGTTCCAGTGATGTTTTTGCGTTTGGAGGTTAGGGTTAGGTTTGGATGAGGTTTTTTTTTTTGGTGGGATTTTTAGGTTTGTTTGCATGGAGGTTAGGTAAATGTTATTGAGGATTGTTATTTGAAGGAAATTGCTTAGGGTTTGGAATTATTTCGTAGCAGTACTATTTTCGAGTTTGAAGGGTAGGTTTGCATGAAGTTAAGGTTGTTAATGATTTTTGAAACGGAAATTCCGATTAACCGTTGGATGTCTCGCGCGTATAAATGGCCCGAAGGGAATGGCTTTGTTTCGTTGAATTCGCGGGTTAATTTATGATGACCCTAACCTAACCCTTCGATGGGCTCCCGCGCACAGCTGATCGATATTTTGGGTTATTAGCGACGCTCGCGTTATCATTTTATCGGGAAATTCGTGGCTTTACGTAGTATTTCCAAGTGTACTCAGTTTTTCGGAAAGTTACGTAGGGTTGTCGAAACTTGCGACTTAAGTCGCAACAAAATTCCACTGTCCGTAAATCTTCACAGAAATAATATACGTAAAATTACCGTTTGTCTTTATTTTCCGAAGGCGTGTTCCACTATTTTGCATTTCAATATTTGAAGAGGTACAAAAAAGAGAAGTTTTTCAAGATCGCAATGCCCAAACTTCCAATTCTTAGGCAAATTCCGTACTATGATTTCGAAAATACTTTCACAATTTTTTCAAAGTTGTAAAGTAACATTTAATGCACAAAAGCGTAGCGAATAAGTTACAGAAATATACCACAATTTAACTTTCGTTTTTTTTTTTTTTACAATTTTTATACGATACGATTTTTTAAAACCTTGATGTTTAGCTCTTAGAATTGTAGACGATCATCATGTGCAAATGGCAAAAATGCTCGTTATTACTTTTGTCACAAAACGGGGATTCCCGCAGTGTCCTCATTTCCTCAGAAAGTTGTGTAACTTCACGAGGACTTGCCGCAAAGTTTTGAGATATCCTCAATGCGGCGAACATTCCTGATTTCAAAAATACTTTCACAATTTTTTTCAAAGTTGTAAACTAACGCTAGTCCGAATCGCAGAGATTCCATTCAATGAAAAAATGCGTAGCAAATAATTTACAGAAATATACCACAATTTAACCTTCGTTTTTTTTTTTTACAATTTTTATACGATACGATTTTTTAAAACCTTGATGTTTAGCTCTTAGAATTGTAGACGATCATCATGTGCAAATGGCAAAAATGCTCGTTATTACTTTTGTCACAAAACGGGGATTCCCGCAGTGTCCTCATTTCCTCAGAAAGTTGTGTAACTTCACGAGGACTTGCCGCAAAGTTTTGAGATATCCTCAATGCGGTGAACATTCCTGTGTGATAGAAAAAAAAAAAAAACAGTGCGTAGTAACTTGGCGCATCTTATACATATTCTCCATAGATATCCATGTGTGCATAATGGAATGCGAGACACAAGTAAAACGCAAGCTTATCGCCCGGTCAGCCAGCCTCGTTAGTAGCTTACGGATGTATCACCACTAGCTCTACACAAACTATTGTCGTTTTATCTTCGGATCCTGATATCGCTCGAATTAGCTTGCGATGCTTCACCGAAGCGCTGAACGATAAGATACCATCGTTCGCCATGCGTAGTTGCTTACAGAATTGTTCTACGTGGATTTTGTGTTTATTTTTATGAACACCCTAACAGGTTATTGTTGCTCACACGCTTACACAGCTTCGCGTGATTTGTTATCAAACTACTGTTGAATTTCGACCAGTTTTGATAAAGTTATGAGCGAAAAAATCTCAAAATTTACCTGAAAGAGTTTTATTATGGATACTAAAACATATATTTTATATCATACTATATTATATTATTATTGTTTTCAAGGGCTTGTCCCGTCCACTGTAAAATAAATAAATATAAAAAAATTACAGAAATTATAGAATTAGCTTGCGATGCTTCACCGATGCGCTGAACGATAAGATACCATCGTTCGCCATGCGTAGTTGCTTACAGAATTTTTCTGCGTGGATTTTGTGTTTATTTTTATAAACACCCTAACAGGTTATTGTTGCTCACGCGCTTACACAGCTTCGCGTGATTTGACATGCATTTTTTTCATAATGCAACATTACTGGTCCAATAGCTTATTGTAATCAATTCCGGTGGCAAGTATTGTAGATGTTTCGATGTAAAACTCAGATTTTGCTACACGGAGAAAAAAGACGCGAAGCGTGCGTAAAACCGCATATTACACACGCAGTGACATAAAATAAATATAAAAACTACTCAAGAATACGTTTCACTTTATATTCTTGCGTCAACAGTACTAGATTTTTAATCAAATTTTATAAAGTGAAGGATCGACACTAATGCGTGTTTTTTTTCCATATAACCTACAAAATGCATTATGCTTACTCGAATAGTTGTTATCACCCATTCAAATAGGTAGGGTGACAATCGTAGATGGATGCCGCAACTGACAAGGCTTGCTTCGTGCAATCATTACTGTTTGGTTGTCACAACTCAGCTGAGTTATAGGGGAATTAGGCAATTTGGTTGGTTCTGTCAACCAATATCTTGATTGGCCCAAATAATATTTTTTTTTCTCCGTGTACACTGAACAAAATTATCGATATTCTGTCACTGCTAAAAGTAAAAATACGATTTTACTCACAACAAATCGTGTTATCCACAGATGTCCTCGTATTTCGTTCGTCATACAGAAATTCCGCGTTAATTTCTGGGCTTACCAAAAAGTACCGAAATAACGCTGTAAATTGACAACCGATAAATCTGCATATTAAACAGATAGTTGTTTTACGTAACAATAGTTTATATTAATCAGCGTTAAGCTTCTATAATTACCTTATGCAACTATGTATCAAAAAATTATTTTTGCACTTTTTTATACGTAAATATTATTTATTTATTTTTCCACGATGTTACATTGCATTGTTATGATTATTATTACGGACGTTTTTCTTAGATCAGAATTCAGCGGAAATGAAATATTCAACAATAGAAAATCTACGGGATTTATTAGCTGAACGTGGCATTTTATATTTCAACTCGATATCCTCGCTAGGTTTTACACATATATATATCGAGTTGCCATCGATACTGGAGTATCAATTTCTCGCGGCGTGTTTTCACTGTAGAAACCAATACTCGATACGCGGCCGATATGCCCGTAATAATATACATGTGTGAACGCAAGCGTCGCGAAATTGTCGCGCGCTGATGTAATTGTTTGTCGGCTGTAGTGTATCGTTATGACCCTTGGTCATGCATCGCGGATGATTCACGAGCAAAGTAATACCTGCGCCTCTGAGAACAGGTATTCGGTTGTAGAATGCAAATTAAATTTCGTGGCAGTCCTGCGCCCAGAAATTTAAACAATGTTTTACATACATCTACATTCCCATACAAAAGTTTCATTCGATTCAGAATTCGGTTATTTGCGACAAGAAAAAATGTGAAGGTCTAAACGTTGAGAATATTCTATTTTCTATGATAATAATTCTAGTTTCTAATTTTTTCAAAACGCAAAATACATCAAAATTTTGCTTGGAAAGAATCCCATCACTGCAAGCTGTCGCTCGAGCATTTCTGTGCACCTCGGATCTCAAAATTCACTCAATTTTTAAACATTTTTTTAGCAATTTTTGTTATTAATAATCGTAAGTACATAAATTGTTTTTTCAAAAATTCATGAAAATCGTGGTGGCTGTTATCAGAAAAAAAAAAACAAAGACAAAAAATCGGGGATGAAATCCGCAAAGTCGAGGGTCCGGACCCATGTCGAGTTGATATGGAATGCCTCATACATACTCCAAGCCCCTAAAGTACGAAAAATCGATTCATTGTTCTACGTCAATAAAGAATTAATTTCCTGCGAAAAAAAAAAAAAAAAAACCCTATCATTGTTAAAACCGCCGTGAATAACTTTCCATCAATCCACATGGTTATTAAAATAAAAATGTAATTAACAAAAAATTCAAACCCACTATTCACCTAACAATAGGTAATATTAAAAATCGGTATTCGATTTTTTTTTTTTGGTTCCCGCTGAAAAAATTCTAATAAAGTGCGATGCGGTACGGTGCGCGTTGCCGAGCGTCGGGAGGCATTCGGATGCCGCTGCTGCCGCTGCTGATGGCATCCGTTACTCGCCACCCGCTTATATCGATCGAAATGGCGGGGGGTGGAATTCCAACCCTTCGGACCGCGCGGTAGTGGCAGAGAGCGGCGGACTCTTCGCACCGTCGAGCCGGGCGATCATATGGCTTCGCGCTACGGCATACCGAGCGAGGATCTCCCCCCACCCCACCCCCTCGCCCCCGCCAGTTTGTTATGTTTCCACGACAACCTTATCCTCGACCGTGGCATCTCGACCGGCAGGCTTCGTAATACCTTCGAGAATATATATATATATATATATATATATTCTTGGGGGCATCAAGGGGGGGGGCTCCCCCTTATTGCCCCCTTCCCGTTAACCGGGAAGGCTTTCTTGGTACAGAGGTTGGTACACATGTAGCCTCTTGGTCTCGTGCAAGACTCTCGCGAGTATAACGAACCATTGGCGTGACTCGTTGCAGTGTATACTCGTAATAATTCGTTCATTCGGGAATATTGCGTGACTGGTTAATGAACCCTGGCCGTTGGCTCTCCTCGCTAACGGATGGCTGCTATAAATGAAATTTTCGAAATTCATGCTGGTATTACTAATGTCATGTTTTTTTTTTTTTTTATGAGGGTCTTGGTAAAGGGTTTCGCGATGGTTTCATTGTGATGGTTATTGCTCTTTGGGGATAAGCGGGGAAATCATTTTTAGAGGTAATAAGTCAAGAGATTTCAATGTGGTTCATTTTGATTAGTGATTTTGAAGGTGAAGTGGTGTATGCTTCATTCAGAATTCTGGGATTAGTTTATCGAGATGATAGGCAATTTTTTTAAAAACATTGTAGAAACTTTTTTCACGTTCGCTAAAGTAATCATATTTCGGGCGCGGAACGCGGGCGCAAAAACGTTAACTGGTTAATGAACCCTGGCCGTTGGCTCTCCTCGCTAACGGATGGCTACCATAAATGAAATTTTCGAAATTCATGCTGGTATCACTAATGCCATGTATTTTTTTATGAGGGTCTTGGTAAAGGGTTTTGCGATGGTTTCATTGTGATGGTTATTGCTCTTTGGGGATAAGTGGGGAAATCATTTTTAGAGGTAATAAGTCAAGAGATTTCAATGTGGTTCATTTTGATTAGGGATTTTGAAGGTGAAGTGGTGTATGCTTCATTCAGAATTCTGGGATTAGTTTATCGAGATGATAGGTAATTTTTTTAAAAACATTGTAGAAACTTTTTTCACGTTCGCTAAAGTAATCATATTTCGGGCGCGGAATGCGGGCGCAAAAACGTTGACTTTCAAGTTTCATTACTTCCGGGAGAAAAAACGGGCCGATTCTTCCGGGCGGTGGTAATAAAAACGGTACTGCACATGCGTACACGTCATTGGTTAAAAATTAAAAATCCTTGCGCTCTTATTTTAAGCACGCAATGTGGTTATTTTTTACTGGGATCTAAAAAAAAAAAACATTTAGAATTCATGTAATTATTTATTAGTGAATAAATGAATTCTAAATAATATTTTTCCGAATTGTGGTTTGGCTTATTTTTAATCAGATGAAAGGAACAAAACGAGCGTGCGGGTATATATATATATATAAAGAGGCGAGCCTTTGAATATAGAGACTGCGGTACGAAATGTTGTCAAGCAAAGTCGTGGGTCAACGTAATTGCTTTTGTTCCTAAAGTCCCTTCCTGCTTGGTTCCCTGGTAGACCAGTAGCAGCAGCAGCAGCACAAGCAACGAGAACACTGGCCACTCTCGGTTCGACGTAGCTCTCGGGTGTTGCGCTAAATCGCGCACAGTAGTTGAATATGTATATATATATATATATATTGGTCACATATCGAGTGCGACCAATATCGTTGCTTTTGTTCTTATCGAGGCCGAGTTGGCGAGTCGAGAGTGCGCAACCGGCAAGCGTACACACAGATATAGGTACATATATGGGGTATTCCTAGTCAAATGATCGGCACTGATCCTAAATCTCCAGGATTTAAAACGCAATTTTTAAATATCATTCTTTTAACTCTATACAACTTCGAGTTAAATTCTTTGAAACTTAGTTAGCAATGTTTAAAAACGAATAGAAAATACCTGAAAGAGAACATTTTGTTTGGTATTTTTTTTTGGATTTTGGAATTTTTAAAGAATTTTTAAACCCATTTGCTGCTTGAAAAAATATAAAACTGAGAAAATAAAACGCGTTTGAAAAGAGAATTCAGTGCTTAACGTTTGAATGAATGTAAAAAATTAAGCATGAAATTAAATGTGTTCGGTTTGCAATGGAATGCATATACGTACATATATGGGGTATTCCTAGTCAAATGATCGGCACTGATCCAAAATCTCCAGGATTTAAAACGCAATTTTTAAATATCATTCTTTTAACTCTATACAACTTGGAGTTAAATTCTTTAAAACTTAGTTAGCAAGGTTTAAAAACGAATAGAAAATACCTGAAAGAGAACATTTTGTTTGGTATTTTTTTTTGGATTTTGGAATTTTTAAAGAATTTTCAAACCCATTTGCTGCTTGAAAAAATATAAAACTGAGAAAATAAAACGCGTTTGAATTCAGTGCTTAACGTTTGAATGAATGTAAAAAATTAAGCATGAAATTAAATGTGTTCGGTTTGCAATGGAATGCACCATACATAACTATACATATCGAGGTCGAAACACGCTCGAATTTATCGCCTTATTGTTTCGCACGCTGGCTTATCGGACAGTCTGCGTCTCGTTGTCCTTTCTCGCTTAATCGCCCTGTCCCTGTCTCTCCTTCTGTCTTTATTTTTCCTGTCCTTCTTTATCGCATTGACCCCGCGAGGGCCATTTCTATTGCCCGTAGACGCAGCGCTACGTACTCTCGACTCCCGTACCGTTATTGCGTGGGCTCGAGGCGGAATCGAGCGACGAACTGTATGGCGCCTTGAGGAGGCTTCTTTCAGTATCGATTTCGAAGATTAAGTTACAAAATTGGTATACGAAACATTCCATTCAAGCTCAAAAAATCAGCAACGAAATTATTTTACGAATAACGCTACAATTTGAATTTACATTGCATGTACGAAATTATTTTGTCATTTTCCAAACGAGAATATAGAATAATTTTCTTTGGGTCAGGCGAAAACCTTTTACGAATTGCTAAGTTACGGCACGCAATGAGAGTGTAAGCATCTCAAGCTGAACGCGCAAGTAGTGTAGGTAATGCCCATCGAAGGTGAAATGTTGCTTTAGCCGTTGTGAGAATGGTATTATGTTGGGAAGCTTCGGCGAATGACGGCTTTTCAAGTTTTTAGGTTTTAAAAGTTTACGTTTCGCCCTGATCAGGGCCTCTTCAGAAGTTTATTGGTACATTAATTATAGTAATATCGTAGTTGTCATGACTCTCCGGTCTAATAGGTTATGTTTGTAACGGTTTATCTGTTTTTGTTGTTTTTTGTTACTAATAATAATTTTACTATGTGTTTTTGACAGGAGAGTTCGGTCTATGTGTTGTTACATTTTGGCATTTGTCAGGTAATGCCCATCCTCAACCCTAAATTTAAACATCATAAACCGCACAAATGTGTCCCACTTTGCCCAACCTTCCCCTATACGTACCCACCGGCTCCAGACACGCAGAATAAACTGTTCGAAAGATGTACGTGCGTAGAGTGCGTCCCCTTGTTCCAACAAGGGTAGACAACGAACAAGTAACTTTGTGCGATGACCACGAATGAAAAAAATGGAGTGATTACGGACATTGCGCATGAGGGCGGATATGGTAACCGACGACTGAAGGTCCGGACACTCGACTAAGCCGTGGACAATCGTGCAAAGGAGAATTCATTCAACCTTGAGTTTTCGCAATGCGACAGTGTTGAAATTTGCATCGTTCGGATGCAACGAAATAAATTTTGAAAAATTCTGATGACCTCAAATTATCATAGAAGGCACAAATTGAGTGACATGGCAATTACGATCATAGCTTGCCTAATAAGGCACTAATCTTTGGTTTTTCAAGTCGTTGCACTTCAACGGCATGCAATGACAGTGTTGAAATTTGCATCGTTCGGATGCAACGAAATAAATTTTGAAAAATTCTGATGTCCTCAAACTATCATAGAAGGCACAAATTGAGTGACATGGCAATTAGGATCATAGCTTCCCTAATAAGGCGCTAATCTTTGGTTTTTCAAGTCGTTGCACTTCAACGGCATGCAATGAGATTGTAAGCACCTCAAGCTCAACGCGCAAGTAGTGCAGGTAATGCCCATCCTCAACCCTAAATTTAAACATCATAAACCGCACAAATGTGTCCCACTTTGCCCAACCTTCCCCTATACGTACACGTACCCACCGGCTCCAGACACGCAGAATAAACTGTTGGAAAGATTTGCGTGCGTAGAGTGCGTCCCCTTGTTCTCCAACAAGGGTAGACAACAAACAAGTAACCACTAGGTATTCACCTGGACAAACCTTGCCACATCCGCGATTAAACTGGTGACGTGCGCGTTCAGAACACGAGTATATAGAGTACGTGTAGACCGAGGACTACAATACCAGTCGTTGTATTCTGGTTTCCAGGTATATCACACGCTATTCAGCTGCTCCACGTCCACTCTCGCTCTCTCGAGAGACAGACAAAGAGAGGAGAGACGTTTTCGTAGAATGGTGACAATGTTCAGCGCTATTACAACTGCGGATCTCATACTACCTACGACCTTTTGTCTTCCGCGCGTACACTCGATGATTACGACAACTCGCACATCCTTGAAATGACGATTAAAAAACGCTGAAAACAAATGCGTGATTGATTGTGACTTTTGTAGGCTAGATTCTAACCAACAGGTAACCATAATCATTTGAGTATTTATGGGATGTCACGATCCCGTTGGGAATTAATAATCTCATCAAGATTTTTATTATTTACAAAATAATAAAGGCAAAATTAAAGGTATAACTGATTGGACAAATGTTGCTTATACAATTGCTACAATCATTTCAAGAGCAGACATTGTTTGGTTTTTGAAAATCGACTCTTCTCGAAAATAATAATAATAATAATAATAATAATAATACCGGTTGATCAATCAATTTCATAAAATTACTTCTTAACTAAATGTTTATTATCATTGATTTCTTTGTAGATGAATTTCCAATACAACCACTAAATTCTGAAAGGATCGAAGGAGCGCAGCTCCAATCAGACAGCTCCTCATGAAACAGTCCTTTGTCATTTCCGCTTTATCGTAGACCCTGATAATGATACCACCCAAGTGGTCGTAGTCGTCTAAATTTTTAATCAACGAGTCTCTTGGCACTTTGTGTCGTCGTGGTAATCGATACAGCGTATCTTTCCAATTTCTTTGGTATAAGGGGGCGAACGAGAATGCTGAAAGAGAGAGAGAGAGAGAGAGAGAGATATATATATAGTGTGTGAGCAATCGGCAAAGCAGAAAGTGAGGAGGAGGGGAGGGGAAGGAATTCCATTATCCTTTCCAAGTCTCAGAGAAAATATACCTTTTCGCCTCGGATCTCTCACACTCTCAAACACTCTCCTATTATTTCTCCTTTTTCTCAACCCAAAAGAGCGTTTCCTGACAGCGTGATTCCCGCCTTTTCCAGGAATCCTCAGCGCAATGCGCCCTTTGTCTCGATCCCACGATTTTCCAAGTGAACGCCAACTGCAGTGATGTTCCGCTCTTCACGGCTACACTGTCGAGTGGTTCGACTCTTCAGCAACTCGAGTCCAATTCTATTCGAGTTTGTCGAAAAAAAAAAATTATGGAAATGTACATTTTAAAAAAAACCAGGAATTTTGTATGCAGACCCACATAGATTTTGCAATAAATAATACAAAATCAATTACATAATTTCTTTTCGCGATTAAGAAAATTAGTATCTGTATGACTTCGATTATTTTTAGAAAACATAATCAGTGCTTGAAAAAAAAAAAAAAAAAGATAATTGGAATTATGTGCTAACGCGTTATTCACTGGTGGACAGGGAAACGTTCTTTTCGCGATCGAGGTCGATCGATCCTTTCAGTGTCTAGTGCAGGGCTCCCGGCCAAAAGGTGTTGCCCGTACAGGGACACCGTCGTATGCATGTAAGGAATAGAAAGAGAAGGTAAAATACATAGTATAAGCACAGTACCACTCAGCGATGTATGTACTATGTATAGAAACGGTATGTATGTACACCACAGGCTGACGGTATTGATCTGTTATCGCGGGCGTGCAATATTCGCGGCGGTCTTTCTCCACGGACACGCCATGGTTCGCAGGCTCTTTCGGGTTAAGGCCGTGCGGTACTCCGGACTATCTCTCGCTATGCACAAGAGCAGCAGCTTCGCCTCTGCCTCGCACACACCGACGCACGAAAGCGATGCATAAATTTTCTTCAACGCGAATTCCAGGTCGCACGTCGAGACTGAGCCGAAGAGTGATGCGGATATTGCGGATTCGGGTGGTACCGGACGATACCAAACCACGAGTTCAGCCCATTATTTATTGAACTCTCAGACGCGATATCGCTTAAACTTTTAACCAATCGAGCTTTTCGCTTTGCGCTTTCGGATTTATGTTCATTTTTAATTCAACTTTCAAAGTTGCAGGGATTAATAAATTAATGGTCATCACTGATAGTCGAGGTTGAATTTTTTTAGTGAGACTTTTTAGTGGGAAAGGTGAAATTGGGGCGACTGAGTGTCACGATAATAATCATGGCAAAATTGAGATAAAATTATGTCGATACTCAATTAAAATTCTTGGCGAAATTGTAATTCGTTTGTTATGAAATTTTATTTTTCGCACAAGATTGGACTTATTTTTTAATTCTCCAGAAAACTGAAAATCAATTTTTTGTTTTCCAAAAATTGTCTACACTTGGAAATTATTTATGGAAACAGATATTATAAATTTATCTTATGTTTTCTCCGTTAACTACGAAAACCTACGCACGTCGTTATCCACAATATAGTCATTAATTTGAAAATTTACCACAAACGAGAATCGCTGAATCGTTGACATTATAAAAACTAAAAGATCAGCCTTTAATCTTCAATTTACCGCAACGACAATCTTAACCGAGTGTCTCGACGCGTGTGAACATCTTTGAGCCCGTATCACCTTCGCCAAGTTGTGAGCTTCGCGAGAAACAAGTTTTGCCAGTCTTTTGAGTTCCCTGTGCTCAGCCACTTCTCCGAAGAGGCGGTCGTCCACTGGGCATTAAGGTAAACGTACCAATGGCGGGACGTTTAAGGCAATGTCACGTATTTTTCACGTCAGTGTACGCCATAACTCAAAATCTACTGGACCAATGATTTTTCAATTTGGCACATTACTTTTTCACATGATTCACGCGGTAACCCTGAAACCTTTTTTTCTTTAACGATTATCGATTTCACGATAACAAATTATTCGATTTTTAAAGCAAAAATCGGTTTTTTGGCTTCCAAATGCTACGAAAAATGGACAAATCGAACCCAATAATAATTCTGCCAGTAATTTCATTGAGAATCTCGGAAAAACTTGTTGGAATGACGCATTATCATGTCGACGTAGTCCGAATAAGCTGACACTATCTGTCACGCTAAAACCAAATTCTTCATAACGCGCCTTTTTTTCACCGAATTAACGTTACTCCGCCCTTAAGGAATTTATCTCGATCCTCGGGCAATCCATTCGCTGTTCATGCGGTCTCGATGGCAACTGATGGATCACTGCCGCGGTCGTAAAAAAAGAAAAAATGAAAAAAGGTGTCTCACCGAGCGGAAAACTCGGGTGAAATTCACCATTCAATAATAATTCTGCCGGTAATTTCAATGAAAATCTCGGAAAAACTTGTTGGAATGACGCATTATCATGTCGACGTAGTCCGAATAAACTGACACTATCTGTCACGCTAAAACCAAATTCTTCATAACGCGCCTTTTTTTCACCGAATTAACGTTACTCCGCCCTTAAGGAATTTATCTCGATCCTCGGGCAATCCATTCGCTGTTCATGCGGTCTCGATGGCAACTGATGGATCACTGCCGCGGTCGTAAAAAAAGAAAAAATGAAAAAAGGTGTCTCACCGAGCGGAAAACTCGGGTGAAATTCACCATTCAATAATAATTCTGCCAGTAATTTCAATGAGAATCTCGGAAAAACTTGTTGGAATGACGCATTATAATGTCGACGTAGTCCGAATAAACTGACACTATCTGTCACGCTAAAACCAAATTCTTCTCATAACGCGCCTTTTTTTCACCGAATTAACGTTACTACGCCCTTAAGGAATTTATCTCAATCCTCGGGCAATCGATTCGCTGTTCATGCGGTCTCGATGGCAACTGATGGATCACTGCCGCGGTCGTAAAAAAAGAAAAAATGAAAAAAGGTGTCTCACCGAGCGGAAAACTCGGGTGAAATTCACCATTCAATAATAATTCTGCCGGTAATTTCAATGAGAATCTCGGAAAAACTTGTTGGAATGACGCATTATAATGTCGACGTAGTCCGAATAAACTGACACTATCTGTCACGCTAAAACCAAATTCTTCATAACGCGCCTTTTTTTCACCGAATTAACGTTACTCCGCCCTTAAGGAATTTATCTCGATCCTCGGGCAATCCATTCGCTGTTCATGCGGTCTCGATGGCAACTGATGGATCACTGCCGCGGTCGTAAAAAAAGAAAAAATGAAAAAAGGTGTCTCACCGAGCGGAAAACTCGGGTGAAATTCACCATTCAATAATAATTCTGCCGGTAATTTCAATGAGAATCTCGGAAAAACTTGTTGGAATGACGCATTATCATGTCGACGTAGTCCGAATAAGCTGACACTATGTGTCACGCTAAAACCAAATTCTTCTCATAACGCGCCTTTTTTTCACCGAATTAACGTTACTCCGCCCTTAAGGAATTTATCTCAATCCTCGGGCAATCGATTCGCTGTTCATGCGGTCTCGATGGCAACTGATGGATCACTGCCGCGGTCGTAAAAAAAGAAAAAATGAAAAAAGGTGTCTCACCGAGCGGAAAACTCGGGTGAAATTCACCATTCAATAATAATTCTGCCGGTAATTTCAATGAGAATCTCGGAAAAACTTGTTGGAATGACGCATTATCATGTCGACGTAGTCCGAATAAGCTGACACTATGTGTCACGCTAAAACCAAATTCTTCTCATAACGCGCCTTTTTTTCACCGAATTAACGTTACTCCGCCCTTAAGGAATTTATCTCAATCCTCGGGCAATCGATTCGCTGTTCATGCGGTCTCGATGGCAACTGATGGATCACTGCCGCGGTCGTAAAAAAAGAAAAAATGAAAAAAGGTGTCTCACCGAGCGGAAAACTCGGGTGAAATTCACCCAGGGGAAAGTATGTGCTATGCGGTTGCATTCGTTCCTTCCCGTGGACGGAAAGCACGAGGAGGAAGTGCAACCACTGGCACACGACTGTACAGCGGTAGAAATGGATGGAGAGAGGAAAAAGAGGAAACGAGGGCTTCGTCGGGGTTGACGGGACCCCGTCACTACGGTATGCAACGAGAACTGCTACGTGCCCAGGCAACTGTGAGAGCCAAGCAGGCAGCGAGGAGTAGCAGTGGCTTGAGCCGGCGGAAAGATTCGTTGGAATCCTTCTATACGTACATATATACATATGCCTCCTGACGAAAGTGGAACATTTCCTCTCCGGTCGAAGCTAGAGCCATGCTCTTCTCCTCCCGAGCTCTTACCTTCCTTTATCTTCTTCTGGCTCTTATGCCTCGTGGTTTTTTTTTTTTTATTTATTCTCTCGCGGCAACAGCCACGAGCTTCGTTTTTCGGGCTTCCATGGCGTTCAAAGTCGTGGTATCAAAGCGTGGCTTGAAGTTTTGCGATTCAGGCTCTGGGACTCGTCGGGCCTGGAGCGATAGGAAGAGGCGGTGGGGATAGGGGGAGAGGGCGGAGCAAAGGCACAGAAGAGGACACGTCAAAGGCACCGAGACTCCAGCCAAGTGGCAACAGGGCAGGGAAACGTAAAACCTCGGATCCGGTTTTATTCACTTTATTTATTTGCTACGTCACTCTCTGGATGCACGCGAGGGACTATTTTCCCCTTTGTGTGCGGGCTACTCTGCTTTACGTGACTCTCGGGTAAGAATCTCTGCGAGACGTTACTTGCAATGCTGTACTTGGTTAGGTTACATGTTTAACCTCCCCGGCAACCAAGCCGACGAATGCTGTGTTTATGGCTTTAGTACGTTGATGTTATCTTCTGATGGAAATTTTGAAGAAAAAGAAACAACGTTTACCCTCGTTACTCAGTAAGAAAAGCTTCGTTGTGGTGGGCTTTAGTGGCTTGTGAGAATACGGAGAGACGTCTTTGAGGTGTGAGAACATAAAACGGTGATAACAACACGATTTGTCAGCCTAACGTTATGATTTTTAACTTGTCGTAACACAGAAATTTCTGTCCGTGATCACACTTTCTCGCTGTAACACGTGACTATGGAAGGTTGGTAAGATCAACGCGTTTTATACATTTTTTGAATCACGCGTAATTAATACGACAATTTTCGTTATCAAAACTGAATATTTAATGTGTTTTTCTTTTGTTTTTCATAGACGAAGCTTTGTTTTCGTTTAAAAAAAATTACGAATTTTAATGTAAAAATTTCCACTTGTAACAATATGATAAAAAATAACTAGCTTAAAAAATGAATGGTTGAATTCACTTATTTTTCACATCATTCAATTCCTTAACAAATAAAAACCACCATAGGAAGGTTTCTTTTCTCACCAAGAATTATGTCCTCCTAATAAGTTAATGATTTAATATATTTTGATAAACATTATAAATGATCCAAATTAGTTGAAAAAAATCATTGACCCGTACGCTAGATCGAGTGTGCATTTTTTCCCAGATTATTACTAGTGAAAAAAATTCTCTTGCCACGATAGAATTTAATCGATGCAACGCCGAACGCGTTTTCCATTGTCTCGAATCGTTCACCTCGAACGGATATCTCTTGCGCCTCGAGTCGCCTGCCATGGACGGCGGGTTAATCGCGCGCGAAACGCTGCGTGTACCTTACCCATATACACAGCAAAGCGTGCGGCGGATACGAGCCCGCGAGTATGTACGGCAAACGCGTTCACATCCACTCGCTGCTCGTGTCTGCAGCAGCTAAGCGCATTGTTCGAGGAGCGCAGAGTCGGAGCAGCGGCTAACCCTCATCGTCAACTGAGACACGGACGTTATTGCGGGGCTTGTGTGTGTGTGTGTGTCGCTACAAGACACAACACACGTTTCTTATGGATACCTTGAGGGGAACGCCCACGCAAATGAGCGTCCGAGCGTTATCATACGGGACAAGAGGGACCTTAGAGGCTTTGATATCCGCTCGTTACTATCAAAGTCCAAGTAACGATGACGACTGCACCAAGGGAAAAAAAAAAAAAACGTTTCATTGATTTACGGAAATCGTTGCCTATGAAATGAAATACTTGAGTTTCGATACTATCTTTTCCTCGAATGATCTCAAACTCAATGAAAATTAACGAAATATTTCTTATAAGGAATTATAAGGATTATAAGGAAATCGCTGCTGATTAAGGGGAGGTTCCTCTATAATTGACCGAAAACTACACTAAGTTCAGGAATTAATTGTGGATGAACAACAAGACGTAATAAGGTGATTTTTTTAAATCTTCATTTATCCTTCAATTGTAAGAAATTTTTTTTTTTTCGATTTATACGAAATGGCGTCCAAGATGGCGGCTGATACATGAAGTGCCCTCCGGTTCCATGGAAATTCTGCCAAAATTTGTATGTAATCAGAAAAGTCAAGTGAAAAGTATGAAAAAGTATGAAAAGAAAAGTGTCTATGTCCGGGTCGCTACAAGACACAACACGCGTTTTTTATGGATACCTTGAGGGGAACACCCACGCAAATGAGCGTCCGAGCGTTATCATACGGGACAAGAGGGACCTTAGAGGCTTTGATATCCGCTCGTTACTATCAAAGTCCAAGTAACGATGACGACTGCACCAAGGGAAAAAAAAAAACGTTTCATTGATTTACGGAAATCGTTGCCAATGAAATGAAATACTTGAGTTTCGATACTATCTTTTCCTCGAATGATCTCAAACTCAATGACAATTAACGAAATATTTCTTCAAGCCAATGAACCCTTTTTATCGATTATAAGGAAATCGCTGCTGATTAAGGGGAGGTTCCTC
Source organism: Clistopyga incitator (assembly GCA_947507545.1). Classification (NCBI taxonomy): domain Eukaryota; kingdom Metazoa; phylum Arthropoda; class Insecta; order Hymenoptera; family Ichneumonidae; genus Clistopyga; species Clistopyga incitator. The sequence continues at coordinate 499,035 of OX382177.1, forward strand.
TATAATTGACCGAAAACTACACTAAGTTCAGGAATTAATTGTGGATGAACAACAAGACGTAATAAGGTGGTTTTTTTTTTAATCTTCATTTATCCTTCAATTGTAAGAAATTTTTTTTTTTTTCGATTTATACGAAATGGCGTCCAAGATGGCGGCTGATACATGAAATGCCCTCCGGTTCCATGGAAATTCTGCCAAAATTTGTATGTAATCAGAAAAGTCAATATGTCCATCTGATAAAATAGAAACATTTCTAACCAATTTGTCGATGAAAAAATTAGTGGAGCGACTGTGGGGGGACACAAAAATATTAGAGAAAGGTGCAATAAATTTAGCAGAGATTTATTGATGTGTCTCTAGCGCTGTAACAGCTCTTGATGCATGTGAACCCTCCGTAGGGTTAGCGAAACACGCCCATGACGACGATATCACGGTGCGTTTGCCCTGAGCCGCAGGACTCTAGTCCTGAGTGTGGGAGAGTGCTAGTACTAACTTCATCGATGCGAGGCCACAGCATGCCCCCTTAATTGATCGATCCGTTCCCATTTCTAGGCTCACTTCGACGACAACGACGACATGCTCGCTCCAGACGTTCGCTTTATTGAAATCCTGCAGCTCCTCAGAACTTAAATGAGGTCTCGCGAAGGAGTCTTAACTTGACGTTCAAGAGAACATTTTTAAATAAACTCCGCACGTCTGTTTGTTCTTCAATCGGGCAGTTTTTTTACTCTTCGTTGCAACAGCATAATTGTAGTGACAGAATAATTGTCTACTGTTCGTTGACATTATCCTGAAGGATCCTTAAGAGTCGAGTTGTAGAATTTTGTTACCGTTGATTTTTCTATTTTTAAGGAAAAGTCGACAGTTTCTTCGCACAGAAACTTACCTCCAATTTTTTAACAATAAAAATGAGCAATCCTGACAACAAGTCTAAAAAATTCATTTCCAAAAGCATTGATTTTTATTTTGTGAAATATATCTTGACATTTTTGGGCACAGAAACTTACCTTCATTTTTTTAACAATAAAAATGGGCAATTCTGACAACAAGTCTAAAAAATTCATTTCCAAAAGCATTGATTTTTATTTTGTGAAATATATCTTGACATTTTTGGGCACAGAAACTTACCTCCAATTTTTTAACAATAAAAATGAGCAATCCTGACAACAAGTCTAAAAAATTCATTTCCAAAAGCATTGATTTTTATTTTGTGAAATATATCTTGAAACTTTTACGCCAAAACGAAACCAGAAGCACAACCTTCTACTCTGCATTCTCGTTACAGTTAGAAGTTGAAATTTGATGAATTAGAATTTTAATTGATGAATTAGTAGGTCACGATGCTTAGTGCTATAAAAACTTTTTTGCAATACCCGCTCGAAAAGTGTACTTTTCCGAGGGGAGCATAAAGTGCTCGATTTACGCCTTTCAGATTATAAGTAAAATGAAAATGAAGTTTTTTTTATATCGGAGAGCTTTGCCCCTGCACCTCGCTGAGGCTTCGGACCCTGCCACACGCGCTGCGCTTCCCTTCGCGTGCGAGAAGTCGCACTTCTCGCACCGAGTGGCATAAAGTTTATTATCGTATTTGCTGTGGTGGGCTAGTATGAAGCGCTCTATCCTCCTTAATGTATGCGGAGCGTACGTTCTACTATGCAGATGCGTAATGGGCATTCCACTCGAGACGTCGTGCGGTTGGCCTCGAGGTACGTATGGAGTCCGAGAGTCCAAAGCGTCGCGCGCGGTGAGAGTCCGCAGTAATGTGCGGTGTGCGCTGCTGCCGCTGCCGCTGCTGGTGGTATCCTACTGTACTTCCTATACTCTGCCTACTATACAAACGTACGGAGCGAGCGAGGTACCGTTGCTCAGCGAGCCACGTTTGGCCTCTGAAGAGCACCGAGTCGCCGAGTCTTATCGCACCTTGCACGCGTTATCCCATCGTCCCAACAACGATGCATTAATTCAACGTCCATTATAACGCGAGACTACTCATATCACCGGAAAAATTCTTTCACCTGATTATTATGTCGCCACATCCGGTTTCACATTTTCTAGTTATCAATAAGGAATAAAATTTAGAATGAGAATAAAATAAAAAATGGGAATAAAATTAAAAATGGGAATAAAATGAATGCCTTCGACTTGAATGTGGTATTAACGTATTGTGTAATTTAAAATTTTTGCCGGTTTGTTAATGAACTTATAGTTAAGAAACAAATTTAATTGATGAAACCAAATCTGTATTCAGTGTAACATCTAATAAAAACTGAAAATTTTCGGTAATATTCGGTAATATTGCTAGTAACCAAAAAATCGAATGATTTTGCATTTTCATCCTTCGTCCATTTTCTTATTAAGAAAAGGGAAAATGACGTGAATTCAAAATTTTCACATGACCATACCTTTCTTTTTATATTCAGCGGTTTTTCAATTTCTCAGCGTTTAAAAATCCAAAAGGAATAATTGATTCTCTTTTCTTCACGTTGTTTTTTCGTTATCATAAATATTTTAAGAAAATTGTTCCAGATTTCTTCGAGCCTAAGAAGAGAAATATTTATAACGCGGTTTTCGTAGTAAATTTAATAGTTTATGTATCGATATTTATTCATCCACTAAGGAAAATTGTAGTAGTACAGTCAACGATAAAGTGACAACTATTAATTTTTAGTTCGTGCAACTATAAAACTATATAAAACAATCGAATAATTAGTTGCGTGACCTAAAAATAATTAGTTACCAATTTACTGTTACTAATAGCATCATTTTTCCTCAGTGCCTCTTTATGTATTTTTATAACCAGCTAATAAAAAAATTGAAAAATAAATTCTGCTGCCATTCGTTCTATCTCAGGAATTCAAATTTGCCTAAAAATTGAGTACATCTTATCTAGTCCCTTGCTGTAGGCGTCGAACCATCTGTGGAGCGAAGTATAACTTGCTGCCTATTAGACCGATTATTATGATAACCCGAGTTAGGATACAACCTCGAAGCAGTGAGCGAGAGTCTACTCATGCGGAAATGTGAGGTGAGAGAACTCGACCAGCAGGGATTAGGTCGAACAGGTGGTCGAGAGCGGTGCGCACCGACGACGACGACGACGACGACGATGACGATCACATCATAAGAGAAGAAACGTATGCGCCGCAGGGAAACCTGCCACTACCACCTAAAAGGTCTCCTTTAGCATCGTAGAGTCCGGCCAGCTTTGAATCATGCTGCTCCGGCGAGCTGGAATTTATTTTGTAACGCGCCCGTCGGAAATTTCTCTGTTATGTTCCCCGGGGGGCAAAGAGGCTGAAGGATGGAAGGCCAACAGCGCGTCTACCACATTCTTTCTGCTATATTACTTCTCCGACCTTGACCTCGTTAAGGATTATTTCGATATTGCATTTTTTTCTCTCCTTTTTATAGAGATATACATTTTTTTTTTACAATCAAATAGTGCAGTTGAATTTCACAGAGAGCATTTCGTTAGTTGTAAATAAATATTTACTTAGTGACCATACAATAAAGAAACAGTTTCATTGTTTTAATGAGATTTTTTCATTGGTCCAAAGAAAAGGTATAGTTAATGACATCAAGTGTCTATATACTTGTCTCTCTCGCACCTAACCTCGCTTTCTTTTTGTTTTCCCGTTCTCCTGCGTGATCAACTTCCGGTTTCGAGGAGCCACATGCGCAGCCTATTTCTGCCACAATTCTGCACGTTCTCTCAAAATTTGAGCCCTACCGGCCGAGTACTTTGGGAATAAATAGGTTTTGAAATTTCGAGGTGTGTCGGGGCAAGCGCCATTGCCTGAAGTCAATTAAGAGAACATAGATGGCGCAAATTTACGGTTCTTTAAAGTTGAGGAAAAAGGTTGCACTGAATCAGAGACGATTTCTTTATTAACCATGAAAAAGGTTAATTAGTTCTAAGAAATTGTTCTTTGATCAAAAGTCAGTCAACACTTTCATTGAGTTTGAGATCATTTAAAGAAAAGATAGTATTGAAACTCAAATGTTTCATTTCATTTGCGACCATTTCTGTGAATCAATGTAACTTTTTCTCTCGGGAAGATTCTTAGTTACTCGGCGATTCTTTGTTGGATTTTATTTTTCCCTGTGCTGGCTCGATGCCTTTGTTTTTTTCCCCTCTTTTTTGTGTCTTCATCTAGCCTCCGGTTTGTGTACTTGGAGTACACGGTGCAATTAGAGACTCTTGAGCCCGATAGATCTATTCTGTAGTGGATTTTTTTTACGTGGTTAGCGCTGATTTTCTTCTCTCTGAGTTAAGAATTCTGGGAGTGTAAGATTCGAGATAGGTTAACCTACCTACATACGGGGGTTGATTTCAATGATGTTTTTTTAAAATTTTATTGATTGGAGGAAACGTTTGAAGACCGATTGAAAACAAATATGTGAAATAAATATTTAGGCTTGAGAACAATTTCAGGTTTGAAAATGAAATGAAAGGACAATAAATAAAAATAAAGACCACGTGTTTTCTCAAATTTTCTCGATCAATTTCCTTCTTCCTTACTTTTCCTTAAGTGAGAAACGACATTGATAGAAATAAGTATTTGGCCTCGACTCAAATTATTGTTACGAATACCTAAAATCCCCAGTTCAATAAATGTTTATTCCTACTATGTAATTATTTTCAAGTCCTCTCTTCACACCTATTTTCTTCCCGGTTCGAATTATAAATCTTTTTGAACATCTGATCGCCATAACTTTGATCATGTCATTTTACTTATATACGCTTGATAATATCAACCGCCGAGGATAACTATGAGCCGAAAAAGCTCTTCTTTGACGTGGCACCAACCTCGTATAAATTGATAGGGCGAAGGAGCTTTGCGGGTAGGGGATTGGGGGGGTGGAAGAGTAAAGATAGAGGGAGAGAGAGAGAGAGAGAAACTGTCGGGAGACGTCGCGAGAGAACCAAGGTCCTTGCCCCAGGACCTGCCGTGGTGGCAGCCGCCAGACGGTCGATGCCCAGGGTTGGCCCCCCTGCACCCCTCACCCGCGACTCCCCACCTTTTCTTACTCTAGTCGCCTTTACGAGCTTCAATTTCTTTTCGTCGTTATTACACCCCCTTCCCCACCTGCCTTGTCGGTTTATTTGTAGTAGCATGAGTTCCGCTTGCATAAGCATCCTTGTGCCCCTCCCCCTCGCCCCACCGAGCAATCAGAGCTTCCAGAAAGGCCAAAAAATGCCCTTGATAAGACAAGCGACATTTCGTTTAGTGTCATCACATTTCTGGCATTCAGGAAAATAAATGTGGACGCAGGAATGAGAAACTTTCGTGTCAAATAAAGGGGGTTTAATTTTTTTTAGTCATTTCAAAAATGGACACGATAACTCGGGTCTTCGTGTTTTTATTTTCGTACGGATTTTCAATTGCAGTTGCTATATTTATGGATTAATCGTACTTATTTCATTTCCCTCGGTGCGAGAAACGCGCTTTTACGCACGCTTCGCATAAATCCCGATTTTCCCGCCGTGTGAAATACAATTTCATAGGTTATTTGTTCAAAAAACTTGTTCTTAACTCGTGTGATTGCAACACTCACCTTCGGCACGTGCTAAAAACTCCCGTTCGGTAGAAAATGTTTTATCGCACTAGTGACATAAGCATCCCTGTGCCCCTCCCCCTCGCCCCATCGAGCAATCAGAGCTTCCAGAAAGGCCAAAAAATGCCCTTGATAAGACAAGCGACATTTTGTTTAGTGTCATCACATTTCTGGCATTCAGGAAAATAAATGTGGACGCAGAAATGAGAAACTTTCGTGTCAAATAAAGGGGGTTTAATTTTTTTTAGTCATTTCAAAAATGGACACGATAACTCGTGGTCTTCGTGTTTTTATTTTCGTACGGATTTTCAATTGCAGTTGCTATATTTATGGATTAATCGTACTTATTTCATTTCCCCTCGGTGCGAGAAACGCGCTTTTACGCACGCTTCGCATGAATCCCGATTTTCCCGCCGTGTGAAATAGAATTTCATAGGTTATTTGTGCAAAAAACTTGTTCTTAACTCGTGTGATTGCAACACTCACCTTCGGCACGTGCTAAAAACTCCCGTTCGTTAGAAAATGTTTTATCGCACTAGTGACATAAATGTACTGGAACATAACAAAATTACAGGCAGGTCAAGAAAAAGCGGTTCTTTTTTGCATATACTATGTATGTATGCCTAAGGAGATAAAGTGTATATCTCGGGCCACTTTTTCCCGATGTCGACTAAGCGGCGGCGGTTACCTCGGCGCGGTAGAAAATATTATTACATACTCAGTGCGGCCACCGAGTGGGCAGCCAGGCGCAGCCACTCTCGGTGCGGTTTTACGACTCTCGACGAGATCCTTCCTCCGTCGTAGTGATGCGCTTGTCCCCCCCTGCCCTCCGCCGCCCCTTTTCCAACCCCCGGGGGCACCGCTGCTTTACCTCGATTTACGAACGCTTGAGGCTGCTTCAGTGAGAGGCTTGCTCATGTGGGCTACCGAGTATAATCCACTGAGCAGAGACGAGCGCTCAAAACTCCTCTTATCTTGAGTGCCATACATAGCCTACAGGGTACAGGGGAACCCCCGTAACATCCCATAGTCATCTCTGACTACAATCTTCGTTGTTTTATTTCAAATGCTCGACAAACATTGACTGAATCACATGCCCAGTCAGTCAGCCTTAATATGGTTAAGAATTGTGTACTGAAAATTTTTTTTTCGTTTTTCTTATCGACTGAAAACTTTGCAAGCATTTTTTTAGTTGTAGGGTAGAACCTTGCACATTGCTTCCTCATTAAATTTTGCTCTTTAGATAGCAATCTCTATGAAGAAGTATTGTAATTGATTTTGGCTTGCTCATGTGGGCTACCGAGTATAATCCACTGAGCAAAGACGAGCGCTCAAAACTCCTCTCATCTTGAGTGCCATACGTAGCCTACAGGGTACAGGGGAACCCCCGTAACATCCCATAGTCATCTCTGACTACAATTTTCCTTGTTTTATTTCAAATGCTCGACAAACATTGACTGAATCACATGCCCAGTCAGTCAGCCTTAATATGGTTAAGAATTGTGTACTGAAAAATTTTTTTTCGTTTTTCTTATCGACTGAAAACTTTGTAAGCATTTTTTTAGTTGTAGGGTAGAACCTTGCACATTGCTTCCTCATTAAATTTTGCTCTTTAGATAGCAATCTCTATGAAGAAGTATTGTAATTGATTTTGGCTTGCTCATGTGGGCTACCGAGTATAATCCACTGAGCAAAGACGAGCGCTCAAAACTCCTCTTATCTTGAGTGCCATACATAGCCTACAGGGTACAGGGGAACCCCCGTAACATCCCATAGTCATCTCTGACTACAATTTTCCTTGTTTTATTTCAAATGCTCGACAAACATTGACTGAATCACATGCCCAGTCAGTCAGCCTTAATATGGTTAAGAATTGTGTTCTGAAAAATTTTCTTTCGTTTTTCTTATCGACCGAAAACTTCGTATGCATTTTTTTAGTTGTAGAAAGGTTGAAAAGTTTTTCTCTGATTCTAGTGATTAATTCAGATTTCCTTGAGTAATTTACATTCTTTCTAATAGCTGTACTGTACAAAATTCCGTATAGTAAAAAATTCCGTATAGTAAAAATATATAATTGGATTGCAATATTTCCTCTTTTTTTGCATATGACATTATACTTTGTATAAGGTATTAAGAGACTTCTGTCAATATTTATTATTGTCATTTCTTCTTTTTAAGTAGCGGAAGAAATAAAGCAAAAGTTTGAAAATGAAGTGACTTTTTGACTTGAAACGATACTCGATCGTAAAGTCGTTGCGGGATATTCGCTCTGCGGTTTACGGAGACGGATTTTGTAACGCGAAGACGAAACCGAAGACGCAGCCAGCAGAAGAGTTGGAGAGTCTAGTCTTTGTGGCGACGTCTCCGGAAGTCGCGAAGTTTAGATATGGGAGGAGGAGGGATGATCAAAAATGGAAAAGAAAAACTTCACCTCTGCAACGCTAGGGAAGTCTGCATAATCAAACAAAAATCGAACAACGCCAAAATTCTGATTACCGCAAAAAATTGCCTGGACGTGAAAACCTGAGTTGGATACTCAAGTACTTCGCCAATCACGAAAAAATACCAGTTTAATAGAAAATGTCTTTTATTTTGGAAGCTTAAATTTTTTAAATTGTTTTTTTTATGCACCATTTACAGACACGTGAAATGCCTAATTACTGCACCAATATGCGAAGAATTTTGCGGACTGTTTGAGATTGCTATGGTAAAACCGAGAGGCTAACCGCATTTAGCATGTCGGGAAACGGTGAATAAACTCGGATTTTCCGTTGGTCCCGCAAAGAAAAATGTGGTTCAATACACGAGACGAAACTCGCTTCTTGCGCACCGTTTGTGTGAAACGGCACTCAACTTGGTGCTGCTTTCAGATTCGCAGTCCGCAAAACGCTCGTTTGGCCTCTTGTATCGAAATATACTATTTTCTGCCGCTGAACCTGAAATGATTGCAGAACGGCAAACCACCACTTCTTGCCAACCTAAAGACTGACGCTTTCTCTTGCAGAGCCAGTTTGAAACGGTTTATGAATGTGAAATGTAGCGAGCGTTTAGCTTTAATAATGACTGAGTGGTAACATACTCAATCTCTAAGACTACAAAGTATTCCGAGTCTCACATTTAACTTCTCATGTCTCATTTAAATCTCCTCTACACGTCCTCGGTGTCAAAAATGAACTTTCCGTGACAGGGCTCTAAAAAAACCGTATGTGCCACGCGGGCAGAGTTGAGATTTCATTTCGTGTGTTGGGGGCTGTCCTCGATGGGCAAAAAGTCCGAAAGGCCCTTTTCGCCCACCTCGGATATTACACGTCAAATTTCCCGGGAGTTGTCGTCTTTCCGCCCTTGGTGCATAATATATTTTTCACCATACGTGGGCGGAAAGATCGACTTCCCGCCCTTGGTGCATAATATATTTTTCACCATATGTGGGCGGAAAGTTCGACTTGCCGCCCTTGGTGCATAACATATTTTTCACCATACGTGGGCGGAAAGTTCGTCTTTCCGCCCTTGGTGAAAAGTTCGTCTTTCCGCCCTTGGTGCATAATATATTTTTCACCATACGTGGGCGGAAAGATCGACTTCCCGCCCTTGGTGCATAACATATTTTTCACCATACGTGGGCGGAAAGTTCGTCTTTCCACCCTTGGTGCATAATATATTTTTTACCATACGTGGGCGGAAAGTTCGTCTTTCCGCCCTTGGGGCATAATATACTTTTCACCATACGTGGGCGGAAAGTTCGTCTTTCCAGCCTTGGTGAAAAGTTCGTCTTTCCGCCCTTGGTGCATAATATATTTTTCACCATATGTGGGCGGAAAGATCGACTTCCCGCCCTTCGTGCACAATATACTATTTCACCATACGTGGGCGGAAAGTTCGACTTCCCGCCCTATGTGCTCTACGTGTTTCGAACTGTCCGCTGCAGATATGGAATGGAACAACAGTAGACTATCCCCATCCGCTTGCAAGATTACCACCCTAGTGGCGTAACATACTAATTCTTGTCGCGGCAAACAAAATTTGCTGTCGGTATATTATCAAATGGTTTTTCTCCGTGTAAGGGAGGGGGGTGAACACGAAAGGCACTATAGATACCACATAAGCTGGCCGCATAAGTGTCGAGCGATCGATTATCGAGTTACAGGTGTTCGCGCGAGGTCGATTCCGCACCAACCACTCTATCGGTCTCTTTATCTCTGGAATTATCCCCGATAACGTCATCGCTCGCTCGCTCATGATCCGCGATTATTATTTTATCAAAGTATATAAAATTCGGCGCGAGAATGTTTATTGGAATTCTATCGATGAATTGATCACAGGAGGGACATTTTTTTAGACTACATTGAATATATAATATTTAATACTTATATTGAATAAAAAGTCAAATAAATTGATGTAAATTCCAATTAAAAAAATATTATTATACTAAGCCATTGCACGTATCAACGTCTTTAATCACATGAGTATTAAGTGAATCCCAATGGATGAATAACATTTCTCGTTTAAAATATACGTATTTCGGAGCTCGAGTCATTGCCCGTATCACAACCCTTAATCCTGTCTCGGGCGGAAAATAAATGGTCCTCCGACCACCAACGGGAACAAAGTCCTCCCTTAATCCCTCTGGAGAGATTCTGAGAGCATTATAGCAAAGTACCACGTATCGACAGGTTCGTCCCCATAAAAAACGTGACGAGGCCGATGCTCCTCGAATGAAACTTTATCTTAACAAAAAGAAAATGAAAAATTGCCATGTCAATCACTAACAACATTTTCACAAAAAAATTGATACAGATAGGAAAATAAAATTCCATATATATATATTTAAATTGCATTATTATTATTATTATTATTATTTCGAATAAAAATTAAATGGTTTAATTAATCAAATTTTAATGCTATATTAATACAATAGAACTGTCGATTAGTAACTTAATACACTCTTAAGATACTGCCTTTATAACATCCCTTAATCTCATCTCTGGGACGCAATAAATCGCCCACCGCCCATGGGAACAAAAGATTTCTCTTGGCAATCTTTCTATGGGGACTTGAAGTGCATTACTGCAAAGTAATACATCGGTCGTCCGCATAGAACATTATTTTGTAAACCAAAAAATGTATTTTCAAAATTTCCATTTCCCCAACTAATGTATCAATAATCTATTATCATTAATAATACCCTTAAAATTGTACATTTTACATTTAAACGATAAAATTTGTTGATTGTAATTTTTCATTTCCCTAATGAACGTATTGATATAATACCCTTCAAATTTTGCATTATACGTCTAAACGATAAAATTAATTGTCAACACGCCCTTATGACAATACCCTTAATTCCTCGCCATTCCCAGGACAAAAGGGAGCGAAAAAATGTCCTCTGGGGAACCGTGCTTCGTAAAGTGCATTTCTGAAAAGTGACAAAACCAAGCAGCAGGTCCGTCTTCACGGAAAAAGGGGCGAACTCGTTGCCACATCGGCACTCCTCCGGTGATGGTAACTTTACAGCGCGCAGTATCGCTAAAGAAGCCCGTGCACGCACCAACTTTTACTACTTCTCGCGAGACTCCTTGCCTCGTCGCTTTTCAACTCACTTGAGGTATATGCTGCAGGCGACCTCGCAGGGTGAAGTAATTTCGCGGGGCAGACACACCCCCACCGCGTAAACTGGTGGCTGGCCGTGTGCGGGGGTGGTTACCGATAGGAGTCGTACGAGAGTGCATATATAGTCGCGTTACTCTCCGTGCATGCGGCGAATGCTCCGTACGATTAATGTGCGCGAGTGAGAGGGAAAATGGTGCCGGGGGTGGCGATGGCACCGAGGGCGGTTCGCGTGGGGGGTTGTAAAACGGCGTCGGGGGCTGCGCCGCGGTGAACCATCCTGAAGAGCCAACGCCGAGCCGGTTGAGGCTTCAGTCGACGCGCGTCCGCTTGCCGCACACCCAGTGCAGCCTCCCGGCCCTCGGACCAATCCGCCTAACTCACTTTGCTCGCTACCGAAAAATTTTCACCGGCCGGCTAATAGTCTCGCCGCTTTGTGTTTATACAGTTCGCTCGTTTCAGTGTTAACATAGACGCAAGGTTCATTTTCATGGATTTTTAGAATATTCGTGTTAGGGGATGAAGAAGGAATTTATTTTTATTTTTATGAGGCTTTCACAATATTTATGTGTTTATTTCAATTTTGTAATTAACAGGGAGGGTTCGATGGATTAAGGTCGGGTTTTTCTTTATTGTAAATTTTTAGGATTCAACGATTTAAGAATTAACTTGAATTTATTTGCGTCTGGATTTATTTAGAATTTTTTAAATAATGCATTGGGATCCATTTTCGCCACTTTGCGTTTATACAGTTTTGGCGTTTCAGTGCTAAGATAAATGCAAGGTTCATTTTAGTGGAGACTATAAAATGTTATTTTTAGAATATTCGTGTTAGGGGATGAAGAAGGAATTTTTTTATTTTTATGAGGCTTTCACAATATTTATGTTTTTATTTCAATTTTGTAATTAACAGGGAGGGTTCGATGGATTAAGGTCGGTTTTTTCTTTATTGTAAATTTTTAGGATTCAACGATGAAAGAATTCACTTGAATTTATTTGAGCCTGGATTTATTTAGAATTTTTTAAATAATGCATTGGGATCTATTTTCGCCACTTTGTGTTTGTACAGTTTTGGCGTTTCAGTGCTAAGATAAATGCAAGGTTCATTGTCATGGAGAATATAAATTGTTATTTTTAGAATATTCGTGTTAGGGGATGAAGAAGGAATATTTTTCATTTTTATGAGGCTTTCACAATATTTATGTTTTTATTTCAATTTTGTAATTAACAGGGAGGGTTCGATGGATTAAGGTCGTTTTTTTCTTCATTGTAAATTTTCAGGATTTTTCGATATAAAAGTTATCTTGAATTTATTTGAGTCTGGGTTTATTTAGAATTTTTAAAATAATGCATTGGTGCCTAAGATAAATGCAACGTCAATTTTTATGGAGACTTTGAAATGTTATTTTTTTTTTATTTCACTGTTAGGGGATGAAGAAAAAATATATTTGTACATATTAATTTTAATAAAGCTCTCAAAATATTAATGCTTTTATTGTTACTATCGAGGCTTGATAAAACAATAAAATATTATAAAAATTTTGCAACTAACAGCAAGGATTAGACGAATTAAGCTTTCTTTTTTTCCTTATAAATTTTCAGGATTTCTCAAAACAAAAATGAAACTAAAGCCCGAACTTATGACGAATTGGAAAAATAATCTGAATTACCGACAAAATATCATTGGGAATCAATTTTTTTCAGAACAATTATTCGGTGCGGAATTTACTCCTTGACAAAAAAAAAACTACCCGCCATAAGAATTTTCAACTAAACGCATTATCGCATTCCCTGTTATAAATTGTGTTGAAAGAATTTTTCTCCAAAAATAATAAACAAAGTAAAAAACCTCGTCGCATAATTATTATTACAATAGAGAAATTATTCTCATTTATTTACAATAATAACAATAATAATAATAATTCCAAATGACGTTTCGGTTTTTAAAAAATCTACTTTCACCACTAGAACGAATTAGAAAAAAAAAAAAAAAAATTACATCGATTTAAAACGCCGAATAATTCGCGAAGAGCCACGTGACTTGAAGGAAATCACGATTCGTGTTGTCGAACTCCACGTTGTGTCTATCGCGGGAGTCGTAGGAGGAATCTCTTTGTCTGGTACCCTCTCCACGTGCCCAGTGGAAAGAGGTAGAATACGCCCTGGATGACTGTGTCTGGAAAAAACACACGATTTATGCGGCGTCGTTCTGTCTTTGGGATAAACTTTCGGTGATACAACCACAGAGAGCCATATATATATAAATACACACATATATGGTTATCTATATCTATATAGGGTAAGATGGGGTAAATTGGGACACATAAGAAAAAAATGGCTTTTTTTTCACGAACCGGAAGTGTGTTTTTGCTGCTTTTTACCCGAAAATTGAAATAGTCTATTTTGGGCTTAGGCTTTAAAAAAAAATGGAGGCAAAGTGGGACACTTCTCCAAATTAGGAAATGTATGATTAGGCTTTAAAAAAAAATTGAGGCAAAGTGGGACACTTCTCCAAATTAGGAAATGTATGATTAGGCTTTAAAAAAAAATTGAGGCAAAGTGGGACACCTCTCCAAATTAGGAAATGTATGATTAGGCTTTAAAAAAAAATGGAGGCAAAGTGGGACACTTCTCCAAATTAGGAAATGTATGATTAGGCTTTAAAAAAAAATGGAGGCAAAGTGGGACACTTCTCCAAATTAGGAAATGTATGATTAGGCTTTAAAAAAAAAATTGAGGCAAAGTGGGACACTTCTCCAAATTAGGAAATGTATGATTAGGCTTTAAAAAAAAATTGAGGCAAAGTGGGACACTTCTCCAAATTAGGAAATGTATGATTTTTCAAACTGGGTGCTATAGTGGAACACGGAACAAAGTTAAAGGCATAAGCAAAAAATGACTTGAGGAAAGCCGGGTATATTTCTAACGTTTTTCACCCAAAGACTCGATTTCGAAAGACGATTTTGCGCGTCGGAGATAGAACAAATTGTGGGGCAAAGGGCAAATAGATTTTGCCAAATCGGGAATTTTATGTTTTATTGATTTAAACACTGAAAACAGTATTAAAAACGTTGTCTTTTGAACAATTCAGTTGAATTGTATGGTGAAAGCGCATTTCAAAAAAATTATCGGAGCTTTCCACTTTGCTCCTCGTTTTCTTTCTCAAGTGACTGTCCCATTTTGCCCCAGCTTAGCCTGTATGGCTAGAAAAGGGAGACTCCAAGACGTAGGGAGACTGCGATTTATGGAGAGTCATTTTTTCGAGGGTTGATTCCGAGTCCTGTTCTTTATTCTCCCCTACAATTGAACAAATCATGGTTAGTTCTGCCAACTATTAAGTGACAACTATTAATTTATGGCCCATGCGACTATTGCTGTAATATATTTTTTCTCGGCCACTAAATTATTAAGTTTATGGTAACTATTTGGAGAAAGTGTATTTCCGGATTTTTCTAACTAACATTTATAGTCAGATAAAAATTTTCGACTGGTAAATAATTATTACGACTATGACAAGAATATAATTGAGGATTATTTTTAAACTACTGTTGTTAGTTTGGTTTTTAATCACATAAATTTTTCTCAGTTTAAAGATTTTCTCATTATTATTCTTACGTATGTTTAGTTGTTGAATTTGTACAAGGAGCAATTTGTCGAAAAAAAAATTAAATTAGATAATTCAATACTCATGGGTTTAGTATCTTTATGCCCGGTTTTTATCAGATGCTCGTTTTGTCGCACAGTCCTCGAATATTGTAACACAATAAAAGTTTTCATTGGAAATTTATGCTCAGTGCCAACTTCTATTTTTAGTTCACTTTGTTGTCACTGCAATTAACAAAAATTAGTTATAACAATATTAACCAAAAGTAGTCTCAGTAGCAGCTCAAATAAAAATGTTTCACAAATAATATTCGTATATGGGCCACTGTCATCAGATGGAAACAAAATTTCGAAAAATAGGTATTTCCAATTTTTACCTAAGAATGCGTTTTATTCTACAGCATGAGAATGTACAATGCATTTCCAAAAAATTAATTTCCCGATTATCAAATTTTTTGAAGAATATGGACCCAAAATTAATTTAAAAAATGATATCCAAAATTGATAAAAGTTTAAAAACATACGCATTTCCAATTGATACGTAAAAATGCGTTTTATTCGGTTAAATGAAAACCTGCACTGCGTTTCCGGTGAAATTTTACTGGTTGTCAAATTTTTTATGAACACTTACCCGAAAATTGAAAAATATGATTTTCAAAATTCATGTCCAATATAGCGAATATGGGAATAATAATTTATTTAATTACTAAGACTCTAACTACAAATGTATTCCGATACGCAATTTGTTTATCGCAGTCACTGAATGTTTGCAACAAAACTATCATAAATCCCCTCGGGATTAATATATATATAGTCTATAAAACGTGCGAAGCAAAGAGCAGAACATAGTAAAAACGTCCCGTGGTTGTCGTCGTCGTCAAAGATACACTCGAAACGAGAGGGATCCTTGAGACGAGGTTGCGTGTTGGGACGCAGGAGTTTCGTGGCCGGATTCGACGAGGCTGAACTCCAAACCGGTTGGAATCGGCTCCTGCAGCTCCGCTTACGTCTCGGGCCTGGCGTTCCGCCTCAAGCTTGCGAAATACTGCAACCAATGCGCCACTAAATGGACAACAAAAATATGTATCAACCTCCATCGATATTTACAGAGTGTTAAACAATTTTTTAGCTGAAATCACTGGACCGCGTAGGAAACTTTTTTACAAAAAAAGATGTACGAGTGGAGCGTAAAATTGACGTTTTATTATTATTAGTTTTTTAAGCAGTCGGGAGTTAGGTATAAATAGGTGGCTAACAATGGCGGTCTAAAACAATATTTTCACAAGTTCAGAAATGTGTTTTTTCAACTTTTTCCAAAATATCTTGTGTGATTTTGAGGGGACCCCACATTTTTGTTGGTTTTTGTGGACTGTAAATTAATATATTTACTATTTTCATTGCATTTGGTTCATATTTTTTGTTGTTCTTTTTTTCCTTTTTTTCTTTTAGAAGAAACATTTTTAGAAAAGTGTTTTTTCGAGAAAGTACTTTTTTTTTCTAAAATAATTCTTCGAAAAACGATTTATTTTTGACTTTTTCGTTTAACTTTTTTTTTTTCCCCTAAAAAATTTAGTGAATAAAATGATTACACGAGTATAACGTAAAATGAATGTATCATTTTGATAAATCCGTTAGTAAAATCGAATTAGTTGATGCAGAGTTTCCTAAGTCAGTTAAGAAAGTCGTGTTGTAAATATAAGTGAACTTTAATTTTATCACACGTGCATTCCTAAACGAGTTTGGTATTAATTACTATACTTTATACGAATTTCCCAATGTTTTTTACAGTGCGCGTTTACTACATTTTTTTCTAAGCTCTTGTTAGGCTGGATTTTTAGCTTTTTTTTCGTTGCTCAGCAGTCAAAGGTTTACTTTCCATTGACCTATTTGCCTAAACGATAGGCCGCATGTGCATATACAGAGCAACTTGTAATCGGTCGTTGAACCTCCGCGATAAAGTTCACTGGTCGTCGTCTGGTGGGTTTTCGAAAGTTTATAGAGACAGAATAACCGAGTGACTATTGCCTTGTTACGCTTTGGACTTGATTTACATACTCTGATGTCCTGCGGAGTTGGCTGATAAATTTTCCGTATGATATTTGTATGCAAACGACGCCGCTTCTGATGCACTGCTAGATAATTGGCTGTATGTTGCATAATGATAGCGTTGTTCGCTGCGAGTGCATAATTCGTGGATTTATGATTGGAGATCCCGACTACGAGAGGACAATACTGTACAGATTGCAGTAGTCGCAGCTACGGCAGTTAATTTCGGTATTCTGATGCATATTTTTAATATCACATTTGAAGTCTCCTTTTTTTTTAAACGCAGTATTTAAATGTATTGAAAAATAATGCAAAAGATGTTTTTGC
Organism: Clistopyga incitator; assembly: GCA_947507545.1. Taxonomy (NCBI): domain Eukaryota; kingdom Metazoa; phylum Arthropoda; class Insecta; order Hymenoptera; family Ichneumonidae; genus Clistopyga; species Clistopyga incitator. The sequence continues at coordinate 516,174 of OX382177.1, forward strand.
TCGTTGCTCTATCGGCTGTAAACATGTTTTTCTGAACGCATTGAAAATATTTTTTCGGTGACGACATTCATTTGGAATTTCATTTAATCACAAAATGAATTTTAATTGAATTATAAAATATTAGCCTTTTTTTGGGTACTTGGGGTTTTTGGTACTTGGGTATAATATTTGTTTTTCTTTTCAATTTTTTTTATCGCCCCTCAAAAGAGGGTGTAAATTTTATTTTATCATTTCCGTAAATTCATGCCTCCCATTGATTATTTTTAACGCAATATTTCCCACCCTGTCAATCGATCCTGAAACGCGATATTCAATTCTGGGTCTCACAAAAGATTTTATTCCACGAGATAAACAGCGCGAACACCACTTTACGCTATTAATACGCAAGGAGTGAAGGCTTTCCATTGTGTAGTATAGTTATATAAGAGAATGGTAATTACACGTCGTTGATGGCAATGTGACGTTTAATTAATCCAGAAAATGACTTACAGAGAAAAAAAGGTTGAAAAGAAATAAATGCTTGAAACTTACACCGCGAGAAAAATTTTCATTTATTCACGATACTCGTTGCCAATGAAACGGAATACTTGAGTTTTAATAGTATCTTTTCTTTGATTCATCTCAAACTCTTTGATTGATTACAAAGAAATTGTTATCGATTGAAGGAAACGTTCTTTTTCAACTTCAGAGAAATGTGTATTAACGCCATCTATGTTCTTTTGATTCTCTTCGGGTAGTGGCATTGCCCCACTCACCTCGAAATTTCAAAACCTATTTTTTCCTAAAGTATTCGACGGATAAAGTTCAAATTTCGAGGGAACGTGCAGGAGTATGGCAGGAATTGGTTAAACTTTTTGGCTTCTTGATGCGCGAGGTCGTTCGTTCAGGCGAACGGAAAAACAAAAAAAGTGAGGTTAGGTGAAGATGAAACAATGGAATTGTTTCTTTATTATACGGTCACTAAGTAAATGTTTCCTTAGAGCCAATGAAATGTTCTCTTTGAAATTCAAATGCGTTATTTCGTGAAAATTCAAGACGAAAAAAAAAAAAAAAAAAATCACTCGACCCACTTTTTCAGCGTCAATGAAATCTCTTTCCTCGCTGTAAATGATGTGCTTATGTGCAATAGGATTTTCCATTTTCTTTTTTGACACCTCGAAAAAACAAAATTTAGACATGATCCCCATAGACTTTTTTGTAACCCAATATTTCCAAGCGTGTAAACGAAACACAATATTCGATGCTGTGGTTCAAGAGATTTTCCTCCACGAGACAAACAGCGAGAAGACCACTTTGCGGTTTACTATTTGTACGCAGAGTGAACGCTTTCCATTGTGCACTATAGGTATATAGAGGAGAATGTAGTTATAGGTCGTTGATGGCATGTCGCTGTATGAATATCTCTCACCGTTGGTTTGTGCGCCGTTGTACGCGGAGTCGTTGACTCTGGGATCGAAATTCCATTATCGTATCTCTCGTGCATATTCGCCTGGGTACTCGGCAACCAGCGAAGCTTCGGTTATACAGAGAGACGAGAGAGGAGAAGCATTTCGAGTGGTTCGAAGTACCTACTCCCAGTGTTACCTGTTATCGATCTCGCGGACCATTTCCACAACTATTTTTAGATGAAACCCCGACCAACGACGTTATATAGTCAATCTTTTCCACGATGGGAACACCGATGGACGTTCTGTGAACGAATCTATTTCCGATTTCCCCGCCCCCCGAAAAAAAAAAAAAAAATTCTCCATCAAATTTGCTGGTCGTTTGGCTGTCCAGAATGATAGACGGGAGGCATCGGTTCGGGTGGATATAGCTAACCTGGCAAACGACCTACGATCAGTAGTAACGACCCGTGCATGATCAGACGTCAATCAAACTGCCCATTAAATGATTGGACGGTAAGCTAATAATCCGCGTTCAATTTTGGGCAGGTTAATAAACGCATTTGTGTCGAAAATGTAAGCGCCTGATATTAAGGATCGATCATTTCTTCCAATTAAAATGTTTTCATAATTAGAAATGATATCGAAAAATTATTACGTCCTTTTTACATTTATTTTTTTGTTATAACTGCTTTTTTCCGTCGCCTCTTTTATAAACTAACTTTTTATTCTTTTTTTGTGCGAAAAATTGAAGACTCTTGTATCATAAATTTCTTTTATAATGACGATCTAAAACAATATGTCCAAGTTATTTGATAATATCCGTAAAATATTAAAAATTGATATTAGGGTCACTTCAATAAGCACTATTTCGGAAAATATTTTTATCTCTACGAAAATAGACTTGGTTCGAATTATTTGTTGACAAGATTGTAGACCTTAAATGATAGAGTCAATGTGTGAAATTTGGGTAAGCGAATTTACGCCATTTTGGAGAACATTCGTGACACCGACTACCACATCGATCAGCTGATCGCGGCTAAACCCATAACTCCCGGTTTTTTGCCGGGCAGTCGGATGTAAAAAATATTCCGCAGTCATTTGCGGAATTGAAACATTTGCCAGAAATACGAAGAGCCCTTCTCCGCTTTAACCGCGCACCTTGAAATCCGTTAAAAGCAAGGCAAACAGCCGTGCCAACCGCTAAGCGAAATGTCTATCACCAACAGAATACACATATTCCCGTTAAAGTCACAACGTAAATTCAGTTTCGAGCATCAATAGAGTCGAATACCGCTCGACGGTATTTCTCTTCTCTCCTCTTCTCGCCTAAATTTATCCCCCGAAACCTCAAAGAATGACATAACCCAGAGCGAAAACGCGTGGTTTGCATGTCGGTCATTGGTGGAACCGAGTTGTGGATGACCAGTGACACCGGCTCAACATGCAAACCGTTGCATCTCGAATTGCAGCAGGCTCTTCGACAGCTGAAGCGACGGGTTCTCTCGCAGGACGATACGATGCTCTGAATCGCTTGCAACAGACACACACGCAAATACAAAACAAGAAGAACGCATTGAAAAGGAACGGGACGCAATGTGGGCTGAAGTTAGCAGTGAAACTGCGCCGGAATGTATCTCGAGGACAAAGGAGAAAAATCTCTCGGACAGGAGGTATGATCGAGGCTCTTTTCACTGCAGGATCAGGAAGTCTCATTGAAAGCCCAGGAGCTCATGTCGAAATCTCTTTTCCGCCTCTCTGAACTGTCGATATTCCACATGGTCGTCGTTTTGTAGCTTCTCGCCTAAATTTATCCCCCGAAACCTCAAAGAATGACATAACCCAGAGCGAAAACGCGTGGTTTGCATGTCGGTCATTGGTGGAACCGAGTTGTGGATGACCAGTGACACCAGCTCAACATGCAAACCGTTGCATCTCGAATTGCAGCAGGCTCTTCGACAGCTGAAGCGACGGGTTCTCTCGCAGGACGATACGATGCTCTGAATCGCTTGCAACAGACACACACGCAAATAGAAAACAAGAAGAACGCATTGAAAAGGAACGGGACGCAATGTGGGCTGAAGTTAGCAGTGAAACTGCGCCGGAATGTATCTCGAGGATAAAGGAGAAAAATCTCTCGGACAGGAGGTATGATCGAGGCTCTTTTCACTGCAGGATCAGGAAGTCGCATTGAAAGCCCAGGAGCTCATGTCGAAATCTCTTTTCCGCCTCTCTAAACTGTCGATATTCCACATGGTCGTCGTTTTGTAGCTCTCCTCGCGACGGGATTTGTCGGATGGTCGCTTTGTCTTGCGTTTCTCGCGTCGGAGACAAATCCACGTGAATCCGAGATGAAGTGTCGTTGTCCTCGTTGCTCGACAATGGAGACGGAATTTAACTGTCTTTGCTTGGTCGTTGTGGTGAGAAGTTTTACTGGGTTCGGTATTGTCGTCTATGGAACGAGGGAACCCGAGTGAGAATGGCTGTAGCGAGGAGCGAGGAAAGATGTCGGGAAAATTGTCTCTTGTTTGATTTACGGGAATGTCCATGACGAACACTGTGAAGTTTCAATCCACGTGTGATGATGCCGAAGAATCCTCGGCACATTGTCATTTCCATTGTCGTTGTCGGATCAATGGGAGCAAAAATAGGCCGTGAAACTGGCATTAGGGCTAAATAATTCGACCAGAACTACTCAAACAACAAATCCGACCAATACAATTCGCTACAAAAATAACTCGTTGCAAAACAAATGACGGTGCCCCCTGAAACTGTGGTACTGTTTAATTTTGAAACGAAGTACGGGAAAAATGGAAAAAAAAATTAATACATGTCTAAAATAGCGTTTAGAGGAGCGATACTTCACTAAAATGGAATTCTGAAGTTTTACAAAAATCCAAATTTGAGAAATATTTTTTGCTTTAAATCTAAACACGATATTCTACAGTGTGACATTGTATTTTGTGAAATAAAGTTTTAGACACATTGTTACAAATTTTCAATTCCGAAAGAGTTTTGGAAAATTACATAATTCAAGTTTCCCGTTTAAAAAATGGTATTTGAGAAAATCGTTTATACTAAAACGATATGTTTTACGCCAATGACTTTTCAGAACGTCATAATCGACTAAAACAAAATGATTCGGTGTTCCGAATTTTTCTGCTATTTTTCAGAATGCCACAAAGCCATTTTAGAAAACCTCATTTTTACGTCCGACAGATTTTTATATCTAAAATAAAAACAAACTCCCAAATATGAACGCACTAAAAACCAGCAAACCATGTCGAGATACCACACCTCGGAACGACTCGACTTGTGATAGGAAAGGTTGTACCGAAAACAAGTTTAGTTTTATTTTTTGCTTAGGCTATGAGTATTTCAGTGCTGAACGTAGTACAGTTTAAGCCGAGAGTGATGCTTACCGGTTGGTTGTCTGTCGTCGGTAGAGGAGCGCGTTGCGCGCTGCAACCGGACAGGAAATGGCCCGAGGCCACGATACTGGCATAACGGCAGCGGCACCGGGGCCACAACCCTTTCCCCTCACACCCGCTCGCACCTACGTACATCCGTATCAACTGCCACACCGACGTACTCCTGGTTAATACACACAAACATCATTGTGAATTGCGCTACAGTGTCGTACGTGCAGGTTTATATACACCCGAGTTATGTAAATCGACATGTAACACTGGATGCACGTTTCGCGAAGGCAGGTGGGGAATCCGCGCAACGATGCATCCCACTGGCACGTTCACAAACTTACGCTGGATTAAGCCAAACATTTGGACTATCCAGACACGAACTGATTGTTAAACAATCGGATTTTTTTTTTTTTTTCCCGAGGTTTAAAAGTGATTTTGATGAATTGGTTGGAATAAGGTTATAACGAGCACGCTTGTACGCTGTGAAAACAATCGACTTGATTTTTTAAATTTAATACTGTAATGTACATGGAAGGAAGTTTGAAGCTTTTGTTCATAAACTGGTATACGAAATTTACTATACAAGTGCGATAACAAATTAACAGCAGCAACAGTGATTTTAATGATTTGCTTTAATTTTATTGCAAAAGTAACATAATTTTATATCACTATTGTAGGTCAAGTTTGATTGACGGGTTTACGGATAGGAGCTTCGAATCTTTTCTGACAGTGTGTTAGGTAGGAAGACATGAGATGCACTCGTGGTTACGATTGGCAAGATCTTATTTTATGCTAAAGTGAAGAGGCTCGTTAGAAGAAAAAGATGATTGAATTTAATTTAATGTAACATTTCCTAAATAAGTTTTTCCAAAATAAAAGGTTAATTTTCTTTTATTGCTGATAGTTAGCTGTTTTTTAAAAATCTAAAAACGAATATTACTAAATGAAAGAAAAAAAAAATCCATAATACCTCTTCAGGTGTCTCCGATGTAAGGCTTCCGCAAGAAGAGCCTCCAGCACTGAAGTGCATGGACAAAATTGTAACAAAGTGACTTGAAAACTCAGTAAAATAAAGCAAAGACAATATCGCGAGTGTAAATTCTCGGAATAATAGCGCAATGTTCGCGGCTATGGTATTGCACAAACATGGCAAGCACAACAATGGTAATCACAGTAGTGGGAGTAGCAGCCGTCAAAACTCGACGAGAA